>BMAV01024937.1:0-32777 GCA_019973955.1 Trichonephila inaurata madagascariensis | reverse complement strand
AATCAATCAATGAGAAGAAGTAAGAGTTGGAGACATTTTTTACAGAGAGAAACATTTCTGTAAAATATCAGATCGAAAATAAAATAATAATAATTAAAATAATTTCATATATGTTTATTAAATGAGTTTTGAATTTTCATCCGCCCAATTCATAATTTACCACATGGGATCATTTCGGACGTCTTCGATTCGGTGAGTTTTGAGGCCCTAGGATATATATTTGCGCTAAAATCCAGACTAAAAGGAAATAGGCTTCTTCTACAGTCATGATATGAGTTTTGAAGAAAGCGCTTCTTTCAGTCATGTCTAAGCGTTTCTTACAGTAAGTGCTTCCGAACCAATAAAACTCAGGGTCTTTCAACTGTAAAAGCACTTGTCAGCCTGTTCCAATGGGCATGTAGAAAAGCGAGACGAAAAACTTCCTTCTTCGCGAACGAAAACTTTCGAAGGGGAATATGGTCAAACGTCCTTGCTCAACTTGTTGACCATTTGACGCCGAGCCTCCCAGTACCGGTTGACGACGTTGTTCAGTCTAGTAGGGGGACGTCTAGTAGTAGACGTCAGTTCATCTAGTAGGGGGAATGAGAGGGAATATAATGCAGCTCTTTGTATATACAGCGGTTCGCTTTTAAGCCGTATGGTAAGAATATGGCAGGGGTGGGCAGACTTTTCCAGGGTACGGGCTACTTCTAATGTTTTTAAGGCGTCGCGGTCCACCCAGTGACGAAGGTGGGGCCACTAAGTATTAAAACTGTACATTTTCTTTACTTTACACTTGTTTTGGATATTTTCTCTTTTCAAATATGACAGATTACTATTTTTACTACAAAAACACAAGTAACACAAAATTGTCTAATTGAATACTTGAACTACAAGCGACTGCTAGATCGTGGAGCGTGGACGTATTCATTGCAGAGAGCAGAGAACATACTTGATGATTTTGAAACGGACGTATGAACGTACAGTTGTTTTCTGCGTACTCCCACACCATCGCGGAACATGACATCCACTCCAGAGTCCAATCCCGAGAAAGCGCGGGGTGTGGGATGATGTCTCAATAGCCAGTCCCATGCTATCGTGGGAAGGGCTGGTCGTTGGTATTTATTATCCCTTTCAATCCGCGTGTGGAGAAAAATTCATTTTTACGGCTGGCACGCAGTGATCACGTTTTTTCCTTATAGCGCCAGTGAACGTGTTAAGCGTCATCGTTCGCTTCCAATGAAGGTATATGTGTCAAGAACACATGTATTGAATCATTTCTTAAGTAATCGATTAATAAGGGTATCTTAGGTCTTAGAAAAGGCGGTCACCTCAAAATGTCTTGGCGGTCCACTGGTCGATCGCGATTGTCTTAATGCCCATCTCTGGAATAGGACTTTTAAACCCGAGAAAGTAAGTTAAACATATACGACAAAGGAACAGAGATTGAAAGTCATTCGTTGATCCTAGATAGATTTTAAAGAAAAAGAGAACGCCAATATAAATTAAATGTTTCTGTATTTGTAATGGAGGTTTCAGGGGAAAATGATCTAGTTGAGAATGCAGTTTTATACTTTTCATCAGCGTTGGTCAAAATTATATGAGCTTAAATTGAAGGCTTTGCAGAGTTACTAAAAATTGATCTTAAGGTTTTCTGAAACTAAGCGATTTATCTTGATTTTAAGATTTAAACGGATGGCGGAATTTCTTTTGTGATTTGGGATATTAATGAAAATCTATAAATTTTTAATTTGTAGAGTTTGAATTTTGTATTTGATCGTTTTGTTGCTATTTGTAGTAGGTTAGATGAATATTAGTAAGTAAAATTCTCTCTATGTATATGATATATAGCCCCTGAAATATTGAGTATAGTTCGAGCAATGAATCTTCAGATAGGAAAACGAATTAAGAAGCTCTAAGCCCTTTTGTTGCGCGAGCTCTGTCTCCATGGATAATAAATGAATCAATAATTATGAGTAGCATTGCGTCACACTAGTGTCACCTGCTTAAGTGACATGTGAATCATTATAAACTATTCCATGCTATAGCAAACAAATTGTAATAAAAATTTAAAAGAAATAAATTTGTGGTGTATGAACATTTTCAAACTCAAGTAACTGTCAGAAGTTTTTTTTAAAAAATCGCCATGCAAGGTCAATTTAACTGTTCGACAAGATCATTTCAATAATTTAGAAGACCGTATTTCTTCAATCTATGTATCAAAAGCATTCATAAATTTCATGTAAAAAAACATAAACACATAATAAGGCAAATTTTGACATAAAAGCATTATTGATTTGCTTTGTATATTCCTAGCTAATTATATATTTACAGAGTTCAGAAGTAATCACAGTTTGTGAACATAATCAAAAATACAAATTAAAAAAGTATTTAAGTTTAAAAAAATTAATAGCAATTGAAAACTTAATTAATTTATTAAAATTAAGCATGATTATTTTTTTTAAATACTGCTGGTTTTCATTAGTATATCTTAAAGCACTAAAAAGCAGAAACAGAGGTAATAGCAATAATATTACAGAAGTAATAATACCAAGTCTAGCAGAAATAAAAGGCCCTCTCTCATTGGCTCTCAGTTAAATTATGTTTTAACATAAATTCTCCATATACTGCTATCATTACTGAAGTTAGTTAAAGAACAGCAATCGGCTGTATTTGAATTATATCAATTTGCTTGCAGCCAGTAATCCGTCAACTTACGTAGCAATAACTCCACATCACAGAATTAAATTAGTTTGATAGCAAGACAATTTCATATAGCTTTTCTTACATTATGCTCAAGTTGTAAATGACTTTTCTCCGCCTTTTTAAGTGGACGTGGTAGCCTAGTGGTCAAGATATCAGATCGTGGCTGAACCAGTACCCCTTAGGACCCGCCGTGTAGGGAAGCGATGCATGTTAAATCTGTCGAGAGCTCAAACGTCCTCCCGTTTATGGTGGTGTGGTAGTTAGGAGAGAGGGTGCTAGCTCACACACACAGGTGTGGTCCTCGTCACACTTGACCATGGTTCAAAATTACGAGGTCCGTCGCTAAAAGCCCTCGTATAGCTGAACAGTGCAAAGTTAATATTCACTCACTCACCAACTTTATCGAATTATTTATTCCTGTTGCTTATTTTAAATACTTTCGCACTTATATGCTCGATATTTTTTCCTACGATAAAAAAAAAAAATCATTTACAAAAAATTAAAATTTTTTTAGTTACTGTATTTACTCGAATCTAAGCCGCCGTCGATTCTAAACTGCATCCCCAATTCGCTATACGTTTTTGAGAAAAAAATAAAATTTTTGTAAAAGGTTCACCAATATCCGATACTTAAGAAATTTTTTAAAAAATTAATGAGAAATAATAAGAAGTTAAAAATTAATTTATTTTACCAGCATTAAAAACTTTGAAATGCATATATGAACCTATAATTACTCTAACCGTCAGTATCATGTTTCGAAAAAGATTCGTTATTCCCATTGCCACAGCTGACTTCGGAATAGGTGGCAGCGACGCCATTTTTCCACACGTTGTTGTCTTCCGTGCCATTCAATGCATTTGTTATGCAACATTTTTTTTTGTAAAAATAATGTATTATAGAAAAATGTAAAGGAATTATTAAAGACTGTTGAACATTTGCAAGGAAAAATTATATTATTTTGTTGACGCCATCGACGTATATTTGTTTCATCCGTGTCAAATTTTCAATGGCTGCTGCTCTGCTTCCGTTTTTTTTCTGCCTGTAAATTTGCCTCCTTTTCATACTTGCGGCTTAGTGAACATGTCTGGATGCCATTAATGAGATCTTTGATGTTTAAGTGATTAAAAGAGAAAGCGTATACGAAAAAATTTCCTAAATACGAGCAGACAACGATGTTTAAATAAACTGTAGAATGAAATAAGTCATCAATGCAAGTGGCCAGAATGGACGCGGTTACAATTTTCCTTTTGAAAAGGGGTGAAAACTCAATTTCCCTCATCCAACAAATCTTTTGCCTTCGATTCTAAATCGTACCCGATTTTCAGTATCATTAACACTGGAAAAATAGTGCGGTATAGATTCGAATAAATACGATATATTGTTATAATGTATGATGCGATGGAAAAAAGAAAGAAATTTGATAGTTTACTTTTTTAGTTTATGTTATTTTTTCATTCATTTGTATTTATAAGTACTTTAATGTAATTTATTTTTGTTAATGTTTAAAATAATATTTTCCAAATAATATTAAATTCAAAGCCTTTTAGAAAAAAAATGGAATTTTACCCCATTATATTTCTTTTAAAATAATTTTGGTTCACAATTGTTTTAAGGTAAGAAAAAAAAGAGAGATACTTTGCAGTCAAAAAATTAATAAGCTCAAAAGTAAAACAAATTCATTGCAGTACAATTAGATTTTAAAATTTATAAGTTGATACGGTAAAATAATTTGGATTGATATTTTTTCTTTCAAATTGTGGATTGGTAATTACTGTTGGAGACCTAGTACATTTTACGAAAGCTGGTTTCACTATTGAGTGCGGCACCGTATAGGTGGAATGCCAATCGCCGCACTATTATTTTGACACCCTGGGCCCCCCCCCCCAGAGATAGGCACCTGGGCTCTGAGGATGCGAAATGGAACTCTCTAGGGATCTTTAACATGCCGCATAATCATACGACATGAACATGAACATACTCATGAACGTTTGCATCATGGTAGTCCACCGACTTGGGCAGAAGTTCGAATCCGCAAACTTGAGGGTACAAAGCCAACACCTAACCAATTGAGCCACCCAGTGGGCATTTGTATTAATATGTATGGTAAAATATTTAAGAGAGAGAACTAATTATTCTTTTTATAAATGCAATAAGATCTTTTTTTTTTGCATTCAAATGTAGTAAAATGATCTCTTAAAAAATTTGTATGATGAAATATTAATTTAAACTTATTTTTATTACTTCTCATTCACTTCTGGAAATATCCTCTTTATCTTCCTATCTCTCATTCAACGGGAAATTAAGCTTTAAAAATTTATTTAACATAAATATATATAATCGTCTAAAGTAAACATCTGAATTATTAAATCGGAAGTAATTATCTCTTCAAAGTAATTTGCTTTTCAATCTTAAAGTTGTCCCTATCCTATTTCTTAACTTTTTCTTTCTTTTTTCATTCTTAAAGGAATGGGGGGATACATATTTTTTTATACAATACTATTAAAAGGAAGCATGAGTGATTAATTAAGATTTTTGAAATTAATTAATTTAAGTAATGTGTGATATTTAAATCGATTTTTAGAGGAATGATTAATAATACCAAAAGCTAGACTCACATTTCTTTGCAATATATGGAGCTTGAAGTGTGCATTATACAAGATATTAAAATATTGCGAAAATGTAGCGAAAAATTAAAGAAATTCTACCTCTCATTTCTCTCTCCATACCTCATACATTTAAGTGTATGGTTCTTGGAAGTTAGTAAATATATCCTGATGCAGCTTACTGAAAAAAAAAGGACAATGTGTGTAAATGTAGTCGTAATTTTTAGTAATAACGCTAAAATTATTTTAAACTAAACTATATACGCAAAAATTTGAATAGGTTGAGAACAGAATGTAAATTATCATATTGTATTGTACTGAATAAGTAAAAAATATTTAGGAAAGCGTAAAGATAAGATACTTTTTTGTGATACACACACACATTATAAAGATTTTAGAGATTAATCAATTCTACATTTAAACATTATAAAGAGAAAAGCATTTTGAAATAATATTGATTGCTTAGTGTTAAAGAAGCTTTTCAAAAATTTAAACATTGAACAAATATATCAAACTTGTGCAATTTTTTCCCACGATTTGAAATTCTTTTCAAAAGATGAAGACATGGTTCCAAAATTATTTCGTAAATTGCTTTTTTTCGACATTTTTTTTTTGTTTTTTTTTTTTGATAAATTCCCGCACTCAACAATTTTTATGCAGGCATGAAGCGGCATTTCGCTTGGCGACAAAATACAGGTCCTTTCTTATTGGTCTCCTGAAGTAAAGTCTTTCTTACTTACTTCACTGATACGAAATCAGGAGGGTTACTACATTTGGCAAGAAAAAATCTAGCTAACCATTGGTTGGTACTGCAATTCACCCAAGCAATTTAAACTTACTAAATTTGTAATATACTTTTTTTTATAATTATAAAGAAATAGTAAGGTATTAGTTAACATAGTTTTCTAAATTTATATGTGGTTTCATAAATAAAATTGTAGTATAAATGTACTTCTCTCATACTTTTAAAAATAATTATAAATAATAAAAATAGCATAGGAAATTACAACAATATAAGAATCGAGATTCAGATAGTTTCATTTCATACAAAATTCCCAAAGTTGTTAATACAATAATATTGTTCTAATTTTATCTCTGTAGTGGACAATTTTAAATAATTGTTCACAAATGTACCTGCTTCGAATCTATGATTATATGAATTACTCACGACTGTGCGGTACGAAATATTTTTCTTAAGAGAGATATGATTTTTATTAAAGTCCCGCAAAAAAGACATGAATAAATTTATCTTTTTGATGGTGTTAGGTTCTAAGGCATTCCATAAAATTTGCTGTCAGCATATCTATATCGATAAGAACAAAAATTTTGATTGTTCTTCTAAAAATCCTAAAATTTGCTATTAAATTTTGATATCAGATAAACAAGTAGGGATGTGCAATTTACCTCATTGTTAGCATTATATATTACAACAAGTAATTTGATTTTAATTAGGCTTGAAGTAACTTCAACTACATTTGGAATGTAGTTATAGTTTGAAATATTGTATTGATAAACATCAAATCTACCCAAAATGTTAAATCTACCACACTGGCGTAGCTAACTCTGAGTGGGCCCTGTATCAAAATTGTTTGGAAGGCCCTTATTGGAAATGGGTACTTTGTTAATGGTACTACTGATAACATTTTATGATTTTGTACTTACACTAGTTGGAGCCCCGTATCATTGAAACGGCTGATATGGCGGTAGCTACGCCCCTGATCTACAAGCCAGTTAGCATCGTCAAGTTCTGGCACAGGTTTTGCTCTCTCGACAACTTTAGATAGTTTGATTTCATTTAGAACATCAAAACATCTTAATATTTGATTTAGAGATTAAACCATCTTATTGACGTAGAATCTACTGAACCTTCATATTACGTGTCAAAGTTTTCAAGAAATTCTTTAACTGGCGATAATTCGATAATCTGATTTTTACTAGTTCCACAGTTTCGACGACGCATCGCGACGCTTTGCATAAAACAATCCATGAAGTTCCAATTTATGTTGAATTATCCAAATACAATAAAAGGAGCATTAAATGAAGTGACTGTACCGTTTGATAAAATTCAACGATTAAAATTTATTTACATAAAAACTTGTACTCTATGAATATTGTAACACACAATTTAATTCATACGCTCTTGCCACCAGCTCGATTCCGAAAAACTTCACCCTTACTGGTGGCAAGTGGCATGTAGATTTACGGAGTTCCTGTCCCTAACTGAGTCCTTACTGGTTATGATGCTAGAGAGTAGAAGCAAGACCCGCCTGTCCCTCGCCAAGCGCAGAATTACGCCAAAGCAAAATGTATAACAATCTCCAATTCTTAAGTTCTTCCGCATAAATATTTCCTTGCTATATTAAGCAATACTTCATTAAACAAGAATTCTGAACATAAGGGGTGTCATCTTCTTTAAAATGTACAAGATTCTTATCTTTTTACTTATTTCTGTGAGGTATACTTTCCGTAACTTCACTATACACAATGGTAAAGGTGAAAGACAAAAATCGTGTTAACGTTTTTTTTCACAGCCTCATATAAATCTGTTGATGCTTGTTGTTTTTTTAATAGCATTAAAGAAGTCATAGTTTTCAGTTATATTATATTCTTCATTAGTGCCTGTAATGAAAAGACAAATCGAGATGTATCAGTTGCATCAATACCTTTATCTGTAGTCAAAGAATAAATTTTTAACTAGAAGACCTTTACTGTTCAAATCTAATCGACAAATTTTGGAAGATTTCCAGAGTTTGTCAATTGAAACCTGGCAATAGTTTCATGATACAAACTGATTTTACAGAAATATCGCCTTATCAAGGTAAATTATATCTGCCATGTTTTTCAAGCAATTATTTAATAAACTCGCCATCAGAAAATGGTTTCGCTTTCATAATAAATTCTTCCTCTATTGTAATATGTTAAAATACAACACTCTCGTTAAGATATTAAGGCTTATTTTGGTATTGTTACTGTATCTTTAACTTAATACACGTTAAATTTAGAAACAAGTTATTCGTGCATAATTCCTTTTTCAAATAAGTCTTTGAAGATAGCGACTAGTCAAGTAGAAAGCCTCGTTATACTCATCTCAAGAAGAAATTTTTCATTAAATAATCTACTTCGGTTAATATATTATCCTTACTTTTCCTTTATGTCAGAAGGCATGTTTAAATAAAAATTTCAACTGCTTATTTCTTAAAAGTAAAGAATAAAATAATATAGAAAAAATGATATATTTGTCTTTATTAAAAAGAAAGGGAAAAAGGGAAGGATACAGAAAGATTCGATAGTGAAGTTTATAATAACTGCGAAAAAATATGTTTTAACATTATATTAAATACGATATACGAAGTAAGATTCAAAAGTTCTCAGACTGAGCATGTAAAGTGAAAATTTTTTGCAGTAGAGCGACTACGACAACATTTCTGTGTTACTGTATTCTTCCCTTTTTCGAAAAAAGTTTGTCCCAAATCACGTGGTTGGTGGCTTACCACGGCGTCGTATTTTGTAGGTGGATGCATTTAGTAGCCGGCGATTCAAAGAAATTGCCTTTGTTGAGCAGAGAATAATATCAAATTTTGTCTTGGCTTGGAAAAGAGTGCTACGAAATTTTGAAGTATGTTTAAGATAGTGATACATTATTATGAACGCAAAATTTTGAGTAGCATCGACGTTTCAGAGAAGGCAGGGAAGTGTCAAAGACAACGAACGCTCTGGACGTCCACAGACTTCCCGCACCGCTGAAAACATTGAAGTTTTCTGCGGAGGTACGTAAGAACATGCTTCAAACAACGACGGGGTGAAAATGAAAACTACTGTTTTACCCACATCCTTCTTACTCTCCTGAAACTTTAGAATATTTTTGAATTGGCAAGTCACTTGCAGGGTCGTATATTTCAATCTGCAGATGTAGTTCAGTCTCTCTTTGGTAAAAGTACGAGAGCTTGAACTAAATGCGAAGCACATTTTCAGACAGATAAAATGCCTCAAATTTTCTATGGAAATATGCAATATTATAACTCATACCTCTGTTAACAATATAGTGTTTTTAAAAATGCCAAAATATTCCACGAATACTTTCTTTTTTGTTATAATACGTGAAGGCATAGCCCATTTAACATTACGGTATAGGAAAAAAAAACACGAAACACATTTTATACCAGAAAAAAGGAATAAACTCGGTCCTCTGAATCACCATGTACCAGATCGGCCATCAAATAATCCCTTGGGGATTATTCAAAAGGGAAATACGTCAACCGCGCAAAACGAACTGAGCGGTGAGGCAGAACTCGATTTAGACTAGGGATCCGCCCACCCAACTTATAAAAAGTGTGTCTCGTTTTTGTGTTGTAGAGTGTGTATATGTTTTGAGTGATTGTTAAAGTAATAAAATTGTTTGGCTAAATTAATGAGAGTTTATTAAAATGATGCAAACTTTACTCACGGGAAGTATGATAAAAAAAAATTCTGCTCTCTAAATGATAGTGAAGCCAGAATATCACATTAATGTTTCATTTCTTTTATATCTGAAAAAATGCTCAAAATTCTAGTCCTATTCTTTAACATTAACAGAAGACAGCTTTAAAAGTGCATCGCAGGCTGACATAAGGGACATGGCTAAAAATGGATTCCAGAAATGTTTCACTGAACTTACAAGCGGCAGAAGTGTGCTGTTGCTCAAGTGTCTTATTTCGAAGGAGGATGTGTTTCAGCAACTTACCTTGTAATATTTTTTAAGTTATAGACTCACACAGTCAGGAAACTTTTGAATCCTACTATGTATATCGACAGCCAATTCTTCGATCGCAAATGTAAATATATAACAGTAAAAGGAATTTTCCATATGAGCTATCAGCATTTCTCTTTTGCTCTGCACTCGCATCTTCGGCTACATAGATGCTTGCTTTTAGTTGCTGATTGAATATTATTACTCTGATTAAGCTTTTCGTTGGAAAATTCAAAACACTACCCTGATTTGAATATAAAGAATTTACTTTTGCCGTAATATTCGTAGTCAGACAAGCATGAAACAAATGAATTTCATTGATTTTTTTGGTACTATTGAACGATTTTTGTTCCCAATTGTGTTTTTCAGTTAATAGAAGCTTTAATGGCTAATTTTCATATTCTAAGAGATGGCTATGTTGGATTCACACATAATCATATTTATTATTTGATTCGGGTCAGATAAAAGTTATAGATTTTTTTAAATGATTAAAAAATTTGATATTCGTATGCATCTTTTTATTAAAAGAAGACAAACTAAAAGATTCATTATATTTTAGGCAGAAATGTGAGCATTATGGGGTTTTAAGTGTTATAATTCCTCAGTATTGGGTTATAAAGGGAAAAATAAAAAAAAAATTTCACTATGGAGTAACATGAATCATGTTATATGAGTGCGATTGACAAAGAGTTATTATTAATATAATTAATTTTATCCCAATGGATACAAAAATATGATTTTTTCTAGCCATTCATTTTTAACTCATGGTAACAAACACCACAATTTGTTGAATTTCATATTCAACAAGAAATTTACCCTAGCAAAAATAAACGGTTTTCTTCCTTCACAACAAGCTTTTTTCCTTTTCTCTTGGTAACATTTCTCATAATTATATTTATTTTTTAAAAAAATGCAAATAAATGCCATGATTTAAAATAGAAAAATTACTAAGCATTCCTAACTTTATTGAATAAAAAACTCCACATATTTGTTCACACAATGTAAATAAATTTTATAGTGTTTATAATGATGTATACATAAGTAGCTTCTGAAAACAGAAGTAGTTTGCACATATTTACCTAATTTGATATAATTATGATATCCTAATAAAATGGATAAATAAGAAAAATCTAATGAAGGCGGGAAAACATTTATTTCATGTTTTATTTGCATTTAGAAGACAGAAAATAAAAGTTCAGCTAATTTTATACATTTCTTCAATTTAATTCTTTTCCCACCTTATATATATTTTTTTACATAGTTCTCAGATATTCGTTTTCTGATATTTTGCTCTCTTCCTCTTCTTTTAACAAAGCTTTCTTAAATTACAAATGAAAATTTATGTGTGTTATGCAACAGAAAGTTAATTTCTTTTACAATTTAAAATTTAGGAAGGAAAAAAAAAGAAAATCTCTATTTTAAGAAATATGACTTTCTTCTACATCTACTTATGTATTAAGAGGTTAAACCAGCTCCAAATTTGAAGAATATGTTCCAAAAAGAATTCTTTCAATTCAGACGTTTTCCATTTGTATTTCTTATGAAAGCATGCTACTATAATTCTACTTTCAAAAAATCAAATATTTAAATTGGAACCGGGTGCAATGAAATATTAGTGTGATGTGATCCAGCAATTAAGAAACCTTGTTCAACACTTATCAGGAAAAAGAGAAGCACATTTTCCTCATGTATACATAACTAAAACTTAATAGTATGCATCAGTGTGTATAAAATTTCAACCTAACTGTCAGCATATTTTTTTCTTTTTTAAATGTATTATTTTCTTTTATTTTTTGATTTTTGAAGAATTCAGAATCCTGACATATATTTAAAAAATAATAAGAGTTAAACATATGTATTTCTACATTCAGCAATTACACACACACTTAGCATTAATCAAAACTATTTTTCCAATCTTCACAGTTTTTTTTATCGATTTCTCAAAATTAGTATGTTAACCTATATTTAATTTTAAAAATTCCCCAATAGTAATGTTCTTCAAATTTTAAAGGTGGTGTCTTTGATAGTTCCTGCAGTATTCAAGACGAGGACCTGCAGAAAGAAATTTGGGGTAAATTACTGTTGAAGAAATCATGAAAACAGAAATTTTCATAAGAGTATTAAAATTTAAATATTAATAGACTGCAGCACACACACAAAAATCCCTGCAGTATGCACAATTTTAATGGCCCAATATGTGAATTTTGAACAATGAAGATTCGGATAATTTCCCATTGAACTTTTCTTAGATCATCAAATGGTGCCAAAACTGATACAGGAATAATGAATGAGTGAGTGAGAGTTTATTTTCGTTGCACTATAAGGCTGCACGAGGGCTATTGACGACAGACCTCATCATTTTGAACCATGGTCAAGAGACGAGAACTACACCTGAATGGGCAACTCCCCTCTTCTAACTTCTACACTACACCAATGGGAAGATATTCTTAACCTCGACAAATTTAACATGCATCAGCTTCTTCTGCATAACAGATTTTCAGCAGTTCTAGGCTCAAACTCATGATATGCCATCCAGGAGTCTGTGACCTTGACCACTAGGCTACCATGGCCATAGAATAACATGAAAAAAATCAGGCAAGTGTACAATCCTGCACCTCATGAATGTCAGCCCTATGGGAGGAATATTTTGATTTTTAAAAACTGTGTCTAATTAATTCAGAATCTTCTTTTACTTGTAAAATCACAATTGAATACATATTAATGTTGCATTATGAAGCTACATGAGAGCTTCTGAATCACCTTGCATCATAGTCAAGTGACGAGGATGACACCAAAACCAGCACCCTATTTTCCAATCAAAACCACACCAGTCAACATTTTTTACACGGTTAAAGCTACTTAATTTTCCTTACCTTGAATATACAAGTGTATTTATCAAATCAGTCTCAGAAATAAACTCATCATTCAATATACCACAGAGAATTCTTTTAAGTGACACATTCAACAATAATTTTTGAATTTTGACAGTGTTCTTCAAGAGAAAAATATTTTAAAAAATCAAAAGTATCTAAATAAACAAATGCTAAATTTCAACATAAAGATGTTGCAGAAAATTGAAAAATAATCATTAACAAAAAAAAAAAGTACGGGAAAGACATAATCACTGAAACAATTTTTCTTTTTTTCATATCTATAAACTAAACAGAGAAAAAATAACCTCAAATATCAATCTTAAAAATACAATATTTGATCAATTTATATATACAATTTATATCAAATACAATATTTGAAAAATATTTAAAAACAAACAAACATGATTTAAGCTATTAAAGTAAAGTTGCTAAACTAAACAAACAAGATCATTTTAATCACACACAAAGAAATTTGGTTATATACAATGTATAAAAACAACTTTTATTATTCAAGCAACAAAAGAAATTACATATAAAATCACATGTACAAAAATATTATGTGCAGCATTCATCAATCATGAGAATCTTTCGAAGAATCATGCTGATGCTTTAACTCTGGTATGTGCAGGTATGTACAGTTTAAATTCTGCAGGTAATTCATCTTCTGAATACAATCTGTCCGAGAAATAGACCCTGCGAACTCGACAATTAGCATGTATCTAAAAAAGATAATCACACATTAATTATAAATAAAAATTGATAATTTATCATAGATACATTTAACTTTCTTTTTTTGTTTAAATTATAATTTCTTCTTGAACTCATAAATTTCAAATTCAAAGCTTTTAACAATTTAGTTGTGTTTTCTAGATAATAAATAAAACAATTATACTTAAAATTCTACATTTTTGTATATAAGGAACTTTGAGTACTAGGATGCTTAAAATTTTTTTTATATTAAAATACATATGATATTATATGGAATACTCAAAAATACTATTGATTAGAATTTTGTAGTGTCATGATAAAAAATTTTACACATTTAATAAGTTATGAAAAATTTTAAAAATATATAGTGAAGATTTTATGGTGACAAATGAAGAAATAAGGATTAATTATACTAATTACTTAATTAATAGAAAATGCAATTATGTAACACATTGCATTTAACTAAAGTTATTTAATTTTCCTAAATATATGTTTGGTTTAAACTTAATTAAAAAAAATACCAGTCTATAACTAACACCACACCAGTAACACTATCAAAAATTGCATCTTGAAAGTTAAAAAAAAATAAGTAAATAAATAAATTAAAATCCGATATCTAAATAACACACACACACAAAAAGAAAGATATTAACTTCAAACAAACCAAAAAAGAGTACCTACAGCTTGCACTTTTTGTTTATTTCTAGTACTTCATCCACTACAAAATATGTGGCGTCCTGGTTGTCTATTCCAATAGACATCCATTATATGCAACCTTCTGATATCAAATGTTATATTAAATATTCAATAATCTGTTGCATTGTATCACGATTTTTTTCACACATTATCTTCTCTCCTTTAAAACAATATACTGATCCTTCAATATTGTGGTAAGATCCTTACCAAATCCCCTGATTAATGTTTCTGCAGTTTGAATGCTTTCAAACTGGTGGAACAATACTATACGTACAAATCACTAACTCCCCAGCAACACTAATCACATTTCAACCTTCCTCCATCTAACAAATGATTTGATATTAGGTGAGGCCAACCAGGTACTATTTACAGGAATTCCAGTAGACATGTCACATTGAGGTAGAAATTCAATGTTGTTTCAACCAATGAGCACTGTGTTACAGCATTCACAGAAATGCTGAACATACACCACCAGCATTCTTTAAAAACCTTCCAAAACTCACCCATTACCTAATGCTAGTGGTTAGAGTGTTTTGGATTTTCAATATATTTCGAGAGAGAGAGATGTGAGAGATGGCGGCCCCAAACAAACCGAAGTGAATCGAGAGGCATTTCAATGCCCAATGAAAGAATTCGAGCGATGATGTCAGACGTATATGGTCCCTGAGCGCATATATGGTCACTCACACACTGGACACGAATGAAGTAAGGTCAACGTCCTCTTAACGACTTTGCCTTTGTAAGTAATGCAGACCCCTTCTTTGGGCCTAGCGATGTTTGGCGCCCCCATCTCACAGGTGAATCCTGCTCTCTATTTGAACTATCTTTTATTTATCTTCTTGTAAATAATTCAAAGCTGTAAATAGCCTGTTCCTTATCTCAATAAACTAATTGTTCTTTAAACTTGGCTTATGCTTTCTTTCGTCCAAAATTTCATCATTACCCCTAGACACCATACCACATATATATGTTCTCAGCTTCATTCTTAATTTTTGTGTGCACACACCAGTGTACTACACAACATTTTTTTCTCAAAATTTACTTGAATTTTATTTAATTTACATTGATAATAAGACAAAGTATATTTTGAGACATAATTGGTAAAAAAATAAATAATCAGAACCTGAATACTTTTAAACTTCTGCATTATATCCTTTTTATCGACCTTTGAGGTCCAATAAGATTTAAATAATATTCTGCTATAAGATACTGTGTACAATTAAAGCTATCAAAATATTTTTTAATTGTTTGCTTTATTTAAATTGCTACAAGTAAGTTATTCAATTTTAAATAGTTAAAAAAAAAACAAAAAAAAACGGCATTTTTGGTTAATTTTACCTTTTAAAATATAGTAGAAATTATGAAATAATTTCATAATCTACTTTTTTCTCTAATGTGTAAATTATACAAATCTATTTCTTTCTTACAATCCAAAACAAAAGACTTACTTGAACTCTAAGTGTTTCCACATAATTAGTTCCATAAGCTCTTCTTGTGAAATCTGCCAAATTAAATTGGATTTGATTCCAGCCATCATCTAAACGCAAAGGCATTGTACATATAAATGGTTTAACTCTCGTAGTACTTTGATAGTTACTAGCACGGAACCTTCTTCTTACATTCTTATCATCCACTACCTGTAACAGAATATAATTACTGTTGAGTATCAATACTTTTCATAGTTTTGTACATTTTTTTAAAAAAATTGTTTAAATTAGCATGATTTACGACAAGATAATGCATGCATGCATGATATAATCAAATACAATTTAAGAATTACAAAAAAATTCTTAACAGAATAATTACAAAAAGGGAATATCACACATAAAATTAAGAAAAAATATTTAAATGCTAATAGAATTCTGAAACTCAACAGTCCTCAAGAACAGAACACATAACACACATTGGTTAGTAACTGAAAGCTCAGAATCGTGTAAAATTGAAAGTCACAAATCATACCTCTGATTTTGCTATATGAAAGTAGAGTAGTGCAAGCACTAGGTTCGCATTAAAATGTTTATTTTTTGACGTGAAAACATATTTAAAATTGCTATTTTATTTAATTATAATGAAGGGAAATACTTATATTTTATGTTGTCTATTTCTTATTTTAATAAATATGTTTAAAAATACATAATTTATGTATAAATTTTTTTAATTTTTGTTGAAGTAAAAGTTATATTTTATGCTTTTTATTCTAATGTTCAGAAATATCTTAAAATGATGCAAAATTAATATTATAAGGGGTGTGACCCAATGTAATAAAGGGACACCCAGGACAGGGTTCTTCACTAAGTTCACTAGTTAATTAAAATATGTTTATTAAAAAAAACATTCCCATACATAACTAGAGAATTAACATCACATGCTCGCACAGCCTTACAGTTCTGAAGCTTGGCCATAACTGAAGATTGTTCTATCTGCTAGAGGATGTGACAGTCTTTTCACTCTTAATATGGGAGGAGTCTAAGCAATGGGGTTACAATATATAATAAAACTTTAAATCTATATTATTAACCTCTATTTTCTACATCTGCTTGCATTATTGCGGGAATTGAATTGTTTCAAAAATGTCCTACTGTGAGGAACACTGGATCTCATTGGTAGATTGGTTTGGCACGCCACTGCTAAAAGGTTGCCGATCCCTGCTCTACACATACAGATTAAATGTATTCAAAAAATTCAATAAAAATAACATTGTTTTAATAACAATAGGCAGATTGTTTTACTGAACAGGCTTTTAGGATCATGCCTAAATATTGTTTCAATGCTTAAATAAAACTTCTTTAAAGGAAATATTGTTTAATATATTACAATATTTACTTACTTGTACTTCAAAGGTAAAATACTTTTTCAAATTTTTTACAATAAGAACAAGAAATGGTAATTTTATTCCCAGTGTCTTTCGAGGATCTGCAGGGCAAGTTATATATGCAGTACTGGAATTAAAAAAACATTTAATAAATATAACATGTATTTGTAATAATTTTTTGCTTTAATGATGTTGGCTTTTTTTTCAAAACATAACTACTTAAATGAACTTCAAAAAATCCACTTTAATATATAAAAGTTTCACAATTGATATTAAAATTATTACATTTATCAGGAATGATTTAAATGTTTTAGGTAAAAGTAGATGAAATTTTATATAAACAAAGCTTTATAAAACATTGCAAAAGAATTTATACATATAGAATTTCAAAAATAGTACTTTTTATAGATTTTTTTAAAGATTAAGTTTAAAAGACAAAAAGGTTAAAAAAATTTAAATTTTAAATAAGATTATTATAATTACACAGAGGAGGTCCCAAAACATATTAACAATCAGTGAACTTTGGGTACAGTTAAGCCAACTCAATCAGCTTTTTCAAAAACATCATGCAAGTAGTTGCAATACTAAAATGTGTCGCCCTTACTTATCTTACAAAATAGTATTGCATTCAGAACTGCCATTCACATTTATCAAAAATAATCTGATTTGATGTATTAATATATATTAGGGGACAAGAAAGTAACATTACTTCTATGCATGTCAATATTTTTTTGTCATTTACCAGCTCATTGTGTACTTTAAAGTCATTCCAAAGAAATTTTAAGGCTAGAATGACTTGTTTACTCATAAACAATTAGATCTTAATTTTTTTTTGTGCAGTTTATGGCAAAATGGCTAGTTAAATACCAGAAGTGGTACATATCCGGCACTGTACACTTTTTGAATTTCACAAGGGTAACAACGCAATGTTTGGTACCAAAAACATTTGCCAAGTTTATCCAAATGAATTAAATATTCGTAAATGCCAAAGGTAGTTTTCCAAGTTCAAATTGGGTTATTTCAATCTTTGTGACTTATACTGATCAGGAAGATCAACAACTTTAGACAATGTCATGTTAAGGGCAGAAGTGGAAGCTAATCCATGTCAGACAATCAAGGAACTGTCAAACACTCTTGATCAAGCTTGATCTAGGAGCATTTGCAGCATATTGGTAGAATAAGCAAAGCAAGTGTTTGAGTCCCACATAATCTGTCAGAAGAAAGCAAAGATAATTAATCCACCCCATGCAACTTACAGCTTCAGCGGCACAATATAGAAGCATTTTTTTAATTGCTTGATCACTGGAGATAAAAAATGGATCCTCTATGACAGAGGTGAACAACCTTTTTAGAATGAGGGGCCAAAAAATGTAATAGGACCATATTGAGGGCCAAAGTATTACACGATGGTAAATATATTATAAACGTGAAAACACTGTTTTATGACAATACACATTTATCGCAATTATTACTTTACTTATTTTACTCATGTACACATTATAAATGGATGAAACAAACACTTTTGGAATGATTAAAATACTTTAGCTCAAAAAAAGAATTCCTGTTAAAAAGATGGCAAACTTGAAATTATATAACAGAGGAAAAGTTTTGCTAATTATACAGAGAACACAATTTAAATTTTGAAAAAAAATTAGTACTTAAAATTTGTAAAATTTAATGAGATGGCTGGGACTGAATATTTGAAGTCATTGATTTTACGTTGGGCTTAAGGCTTGTTGTGGCAATACGTAGAACAGAAGAAAGGTCCTCATCTTCTATTCTATTTCTTATTTTTGATTTGTTTAAATTCATTAGTGAAAAAGTTTGCTCACAAATGTAAGTGCTACCAAATAAAGTGGCACATGCAGCTGCATTTTGCTTTAAGCATGAAAAATCCTCGGGTAAGTTTTTATAAAATTCTAATATCAATTTTTCTATGAATTGGTTTTTGATAACATCAGAATTCTGTAAATCAATTAAGGCTAACTGCATACTCTCATCCACTAGATTTATATCAATAGAAAACGGAGAAAAAAAGACATCAATTTTTGTCTGGCACCTTTTTAAATCCAAAATATCCGTCAATGACAGCGATTTCAACATTCCGGATCTACTAGCAAAACCACAGGGTTGTTCAAAAGAATGATCGATGCAGCTAAGTCAAAGTTAAAGTTATTATTGGTAATGCTCACCATGAAGAAAAACATGAGTTCAATAGGTACTTTTGATTGGCTCAGCATAATTTCGAATCGAGACTGTTCCAGCAGGCGTGCGTGAATACGCATTTGTTCTTCTACCTTCTCTGCATTCAGACCATGCGATGGAAGAAATGATGGCTTACAGTGATCAAGGTCGCGAGCTTCTCCTATACAAAAACTTGTATTCGCAGATAGCCATGAAGGAAACATATTGAAAAGCCACATAATAAATTGAAAAAAAAACTTAATGAACTGTAAAATAATTATTTGCTGTAATACTGCTTTCATATATGATTTTTCCCTGTTTAATTAACAAAGGTCAATTCCATTTTAGATTACTCTTCTTTTATAATAGACATTCGTGGGCCAACTTTAAAGGCTTCATGGCCAAAATTGGCCCGTGGACCTTAGGTTGTGCATTCTTGCTCTATGATAATGCAAAGAACAGTGTCTCTCTCTAAGCATGATTTACACCCAAAAAAGGCAATTTGGGGGGTTAAAGAAGTATTCGAGGGTGGTCGTTCATTTTAAGGTAGTAAAAACTGGACAAACTAAGAATGCAAACCTCCACTGTGAACAATTAGACCAAGCAAATCAATCTTTAATTGAAAAGTACCCAGCGATTGTCAACAAAAAAGGTGACTTAATGCAATTTGATAATGTAAGATCACATTGTGGAAGATGAGCCTTGGAAAAAATTAGTGAATTGGGATGGGAGTTATTGCCTCTCTCACCATACTTGCGCCATCAGATTTTAATTTATTTTAATCACTACATTGTTTTCTAAGTGGCAAAAAATTTGAATGATGCCCAAGATACCCCAATTTTAGATATTTTGCTAAAAAACCAATTGATTTTTATTGATCCGACATTGAAAATTTACACACAAAATGGCAAAAGATTGTTGATAACGAAGGGTGATTGCATCATTAATTAAAAATAAAAATGGTAAAAATTTATACATTTGAAGTTAAAGGAGAAAAATGACATTACTCTCCAGTACCTCAAATATCTTTCATATTGCTTCTTCAGTTTATGAAGAATGCAGTGCTTCTATTTTTATTATATTTCTAGTATATATAGATTCTAATTATTCATTTTACCTATAATATCTATTTACAATTAATTGTGGAAAGAATATTCTGGAAACATAAAACCTATTTTCAACTATGAATATTTTGCTTTTTATATTTTCAGAAAGATAGAGAGTTACCTTAATTACATTTCTGAATCATTTTATATCACCATCATAAAACAAAACTTTGTGGCAAGTTTGGCCCATTCTATGATTAAGTAACATTTTAAAAAATTTCTCTCTGTAAATGAACTTAAAAAAACAAATTCCTCAGTTATATTCTCCCATAATTATTTTAGAGCAAGAATATCTTGATTTGAAATCTCAGAATTGATTTGGCCACAAAATATATCTTTTGCAAATCTATCTCCAAGACCATTAGCATAGTGAGTCCTAAGTGGGCTCTATATCAAAATTTTTAGGGGCCCTTTTTTTGAAAAAAATAAAATAAAAGACACTTATTTCAAAGTGTCAGAATGTTACACATTTTGGGGCCCCTGTATCATTAATATGGAGGTAGCTACGCCCATGTCCAAGATGCTTGTAAGAAAGATCCAAAAAAATGAAATCTGTCAATTTTAAATTAAATTGGATGAATATCAATTTTTCGATCATATTCATCTCATTTATATATACATAAAGATTAATAGAAAAAATTGTATATTGGAATAAGTTTGTTTTTAATAAAACAAAAATTCACCAAGAAAAATATTTACAATGTATTATAATTTTTTTCAGCTACTAAATATATTGTACACTAGCTGGTATACCCATTCTTCGCACGGGTGAATTGAAAAATTAAACAATACAGACTGAAGGATAAAGGAGTTTTTAATGGGTTAATTTTACGGGAATTGTAAATTAAACATAAAAAAACTTTTTGCATATCTCAGCTAAATAAAAAACCATGTTTGTTTAATTTTAAGTCTATAGATATAACAGCTGATAAAAAAGATTTTTTTAAAATTTATAACGCCCGTAACTCTGTTGTGGGTTGATTTTTGAAAACACCTTCCTTCTGCTAAGCAAAAATAACACATTGTTACAAATTTTGTGTAATAAACTCTTAAAATAGTGTAAATAATTTGTGTATCTGGATATGTAATACGTTAATATTAAATCTCTATGTACAATATATTAAATTTAATGAACAATCTCTCTATATACAATATTAAATTTACTGAACAATCTCTCTATATACAATATTAAATTTACTGAACTATCTCTCTATATACAATAGTCAGTTCAAAACAGGTCTAGAAAACAGGAGGGTGAAACGAATCTGCAAGCAGGGGGGGGGGGGGGGGCCCCGTGGACTCTGTCGATGGGGTGAGAACTGGGTTAGATGAAACGAAACCCCAAGCAAGGGGTGAAAAGGAAGCATGACCTTTGACACTGTCGATTGAAATAAATGATCCCTATTTGAAACGGATATTGTTCACCATTTCATTGATTTTAATTTTATTTTCGCCGAACCCTAATTTTTTTTTTCTATAAAAGTAGCCTAAGTTATTCCTTATAACATTAGCTATCTGCCAGTGAAAGTTTCGTCAAAATTGGTCCAGCCGTTTCAGAGATTAGCCGGAATAAACAGATAGACAGACAGACAAAAATTTTAAAAATTGATTTTTTCATATAAGTACCTTATATACTTTTAAATGCATTTAGTAAAAAGCTGTTAATTTCAAATTACAAACAGACACTTCATTTTTATTTATATGTATAGATTATAAATTCAGTTACATATATATATATTAATTATCTTTAATTAATATCTCTTACAAATTCAATAAAAATAAATACAGTAAAAATAAGAGGAAATTGTTGTAGAGAGAAATCTACTTTCTATCCCATTGTACAAACCAGAAACAGAGTTATTGTAAAATCCGGTGTATAATGTGCACTTATACTTCAAAGCTGCATTTTTTTAATTTTTAGGTATATTTGCTATAACATGCACCCCTTTTTTACAAAGAAACCTTAAATGTATGTGTGCAATGCTCTTATGTTTTGCTATCATTTATATGAGCTTTACCTCAAACTTATTATCTCAAGCTTTAGAAAAAATAGTATATTTCTAGAACTACACACAACACTAAGTTCATAAGAAATGTCATTTACATAAAAAGTATTTTGATCTATGTAGAAGTCTAATATTTTTTTGCTCATTTCTTTTATTTTTAAAGCTATCATTAATTTATGCAATCAAGGGAGAAACACACAACTGCTTCATGATATATGATATAAAAGGAAAGCAAAGAGGCAGCTGGGGACTATACACAACAAAAATACAAAAATTTAAAATATGAATTATAGTACAAATTTTCATTTTCAAATTATTTTGAGAAAGTTAAGAATAATTTATTCATAAGATTTTAAACTGCAAGAATAAATATATATTTTAATTACCTCACATTGTTGCCAACAATTTCTAGCACTAATGACTGAATATCATTATCAGTTATTCTTTTAATGTGTCCATTTCGAACCTAAAAAATGAAAAATATTTTTATCAAAAATTTTAACTACAATATTTTGAAAATATAGCTTTATTTAAGTATATGCTCTGGAAAATCATTTAATTTTAGTGACAGGTTCGATCATAAATTGAACTGGATGTCATAGTTAGAACAACAGTTTCTTCAAATGGCAAATGTTAGTTACTTTGGTAATCAAAACCCCCCCCCCCTCCATCCAAAAATCTCAAAAAGCTCCCTATGCTTTAAAATTTTTTTAAGGGTGCAAATTTGATATTGGTACCAAATTGTTATAAAATCTTACAATATGGTTAACAATATAAATACAATATAGTTAACTTGATTTTTACTGCTGGGTAGTACCATACCATACCAGTTACCATAATGTGAATGTGCATGATTGTTATTTTTATACTGGTTTATTTTTATTGCAGTAACCCTTTTAATTTCAAGATTAATAAGATTCTAAAACAAGATTTAACTATTTGAATATTGCATGCTGTTGCAATATTCATGTTCTATTTTGCAATTTCTTTTCTTGTGTCCTTGGTAGACAAAGAACAATTGATGAAAACAAATAATTCAGCGATATGCTGTGCAAAGAATACAAACATGAGGAAAGCACAAACAAAATTAGCCGAGTTCTAGAGAGCTGCTACAAAGTAAAAAAATAATAATGCTTCACTTAATGAAATCATGCTGTAGTGTCTAGCTACTGTTGGCGGTAGATTATGGAATGTTGGTATTATTCTGCATGTTTTCGGAAAGGGGTTACTGTTTTTTTAAGGAGAAGGTGACTGACCCTCAAGTAGGACGGTGAGGGGTGAGAGAAGTCACTTGTTTTTGGAAGCGCTCAGCGCTAGAGCCGGATTTGGTGTTAAGGAAAGCGAGTGAATTTGGTTTTAAAACCGACGAACAGCACGTGGTTTGTTGCACCAAGAAGAGATAGTTTTTTGGGAGAGGTTGAACAAAACGGACTGTGTTATAATTGATTGTATTGAGAAACAGAGTTTCTTGACCAACGCATAGTGCTAGGGATGGCGCTTCTTTCCAAAAAGATCAATTTGAATCGTAACCTGATGAATTGATTCACAAAAAATTGAGACCTAAAAGATTGATTTCTAAGAAATCGATTTTTTTATCAAGTCTGCATTTACAATGTAAATATAAATCCATTTTATGAAACACAAGAAAGATTCCATAATAAATGATCTCTTATCAATAAAATCAGGGAATTTTTTAGTTCAGGGAATTCGACAATTACAATTATTTTTATTACCATATCAAAGTATCAGGTATAAAAGAAGACATTTATTTTCTATAAATGTATTTGTTACATTAAAAAGTTTAGAAAATAGATAATATAGTTTATAGTTCCCAATGATAATGATAAATAGTTTTAAAGATAGTAAATTCTACTAATTCAAAAAATGTTATGGTTTTACCAAAACAGAAAAAATCGAATGTCGATTTTCTAGGATGAAATATTGATTCAATGTATTGATTCAGGGATACATATAGATTTTTTTCAGCCCAAGAAATCGATTCTTCGAACTCAGATCGCCATCCCTACATAGCGCCTGGTCTGCTGTACTAAGAAAAGAGTTTCTTAGGAAAGTTTTTAACACAACAGACTGTGTTTTGTTTGATTGTAGTGAGAAGCATTGAGAAGTAGTTTAGAAAGTAATTGTGAGTTATTACATCATGCTCTCTTTTGAGAACCAGAGAAGAGAAGAAAAATGTTTGGAAATGCCACCAAAGAAGATTTGGTAATGGTTTTATGTGAAATGGGAGAAACCGTTGACTCTGACCTTAGAATTATGGAGTTGAAACATAAATTAATGCTAAGTAAGGTGTACTTAGAAGACAAAGAATTCGTCTGTGATGTCTTAGCTGCTATGATAGAGGACAGAATGGAAAAAGAAGAGTACAGAAAAAGAGAAGAGAAAGTAGAAGAATGCCACTTAGAGAGAAAACAAGAATTAGCGAGAATAGAAGCAAGACAGAAAAAAGAGAACGAGACAAGAATGGCTGAGGTGGGAGCCAGTGTTGAGGAGGAAGCCAAAGCAGTAGAGGAAAGGTGTAAAGTGGAAGAAGAATGAACGAAAGAATAGCTTTGGAAGAAGAGAGGAGATTGGAGAAAGAAAGATGGCTTGTGGAAGAGCAGATGCGACATGTTCAAGAAAAATATAAAATGAGAATGAAAGCAGAAGAATAGAAGCGCTTACAAGAAGAGAGATGTAAAAGAATGGACGAGGAAAAGCAATTGTTAAATGAAGAGCAGGAAAAATTGTCAGATGAAAACATGGAGTTACCTTGAGCAATCAAGAAAGTTCTTGCTTTTAAAAGTGAACAAGCCCAAATGCTTAGTATGGATCTAGATGCTGTGGCACAACCTGTCGCTGTTGAGGAAGAAAAGGGTTTATCTAGAGACTCATCAAATGTACCGATAATTTCTGGTGGGGATGAAAAAGAAAAAGAAGGAACACCAGTAAAAGTGATAAAAGCTAAAGCTAAAGGATATATTAATCCTGTGATCCTTAGTAAAGAGCGAGTGGACTTAGATGATGATGAAATTGAAAGAAAAGCCAAAATTATCTAAGAGAAAACTCAAAAAATTAAGCAGAATGACAAATGCAGAAAAACAACAAGAAATGAATTTAAAAGATTCAAGCAACATTATACTTGTACCCCATCATTGGAGTTTCAAACGTAAATATTCGCAAGATAAAAAAACAGAAAAACTCAGAGGAGAGACCCCCTCCCTAGACAGTTGTGGAAACGGTTAGGGGTAAAACCAGAATGGACAACCCCCGGGGTCTTTGACCCAGCACAGGTGGGAATACTTTTGGGATCTGAAGGAGAAACGGAACTGGACACTTGTTTCCCCACCCCTAAATGAATACTTTTGAGATAAGACATTGTATGGAGGTAAAATCAATCCTTATCTAAGTTGGACATTGATAATTCATAATGTATTCTTCTTATTTTTTTTGTTAAGGTATCCGACTGGGTTCAGAGACAATTTTCCAAAATATAACTTAAATAATTATTTAATTGTTATTTTTTAATTAAGTATGTTGCAAAACTATGAAAATACAGCAAGAAGAATTTTTTGAAACCTTATTTTTCAAAATATTGAGAAATTTGTACCAAATTATTACAAAAAATTGCTCTTTTGCTAACTCTAAAAAAATATATTTCACAATAATAAATAAAATGTTTGCAGGAATACAATTCTTTAACTTTTAACTATGCTGACTATTAAAAAAAACTCAAGGTTTACAATAAAATTATGAAATACAGGTGTTCAACATAAAAAACAGAATATTTCTGAAAAAAAATTTTTTTCATATAAAATTACATTAAAAAATAACTTAATTGAAAAATTACCCTTAGATTTTAGCAGAAAGCATTCACTATAATACAAAGAACTAACTCAAAGAATTTCATAAGGATATTTCGTTTACTTTAAGAAATATCACTCTTACCGTTAACCATAATGTTCAAAAATAACATTCTTCAGAAAATGCAAATTAAAGTTTATATTTGCAATAAAACTTTTTAAAGATTTAGGAAGGTATTAAAACTCTCCAGATTTGTATGTTGTGCCTTCTTGAACCTTATACTTCACACTTTTACATTTTTGAAGGGTCTTTCTTTTTTTACGAGACAGTTTGGTTTAGAATGCCTTGTACAATCAACAATTCTCGTTTTGTCAAGATACCAAAAATATCTTTTCATTTCAGAACATAATTTCATTCCTAACTTTTAAAGTAGAGGTAATAGACTAGCAAACCCAGAATTAAAAAGTATTATTGCGATATAATTCCTTAAACTGAGTGTTTGTAGCTCAATAAAGTTGTCTTTTGGCATTATACTCCACATGACATTGTTAAGATTTTCATTGTAGTTCTGAGCTTTCCCATGAAGACATTTTCTTAGAAGATTTTGATTGCAAAGTTCCTTTTAAGTCTTTTTAATAGAATTAATAACTGAATTTGGAAGATCCGTTGATTTTTCTTTCAACGTTTCTCCAACAAATTCTGCTCTCTGGAAATCCCTTCTTTTTCGACCTCATTGGTCTTGTTTTTGGCATGACAACTTTAATTTAATTAAAAATAACTATAACTCTATATAAAAGTACTAATTAAAAAGTTATAAAGAGATCTAATTTCGAACACAAATAATAAAAAGATAGCAACTCATTTAAATCAAAACAAACATTGCAATCAGTTAACTGTTGCCCCTATTTTAAAGCAAAATATATCTATTAAAACATTTATGAAATGAAATAAAGTTGACTAAACATTAAAAGAATTCGTTAAAATATTTTAAATGAATAAAAATCTCATTTTGCCGTTGAAAATCAACCGAAAACTCACACTTCCGGTTTGGGCTAATTGCCTCAAACAAAAACAGCTATAACTTTTTCCTAATTGACTCAGAATTAAAAGTGATATTTTTTTATAACTTATTAAACAGGCTACAAAAATGGACTACAAAATAAATATCGATTTTTTTGGTGAAAATGATGATTTTAAACCAGTCGAATACCTTAATGTTTTTTTTTATTTCTAATGGGCTGCGGATTGGTGATTAACCATTGCAAACCTACTACATTCCTCAGAAGCTGGTATCTCTTTTTAGTGCAGCACCATATAGGCTGATACCAAATGCTGCAGGTAATTTTGACGCTCAGTTTCCTAATGAGAGGGAGACACCTGAGTTCTGATGATGTGAACCTGTATTAGGATTTAATTTTGCCGAGAGCATCTAAGCCAAACAGACACTCTAGGGGTCTTTTACATGCCCTATAATCATACAACATGGCTGCTGTCGATTTTCTGCATCAAGAAAATCCACTGACTTGGGCCGGGGTTGAACCCACAACCTTAGGTGCAGAAGGCCAGCGACAAACCAACCACGCTAGACAGCCATCTTTTTGTGAATGTTGTATATATGTTAACCTGAATATCCATTTAAAAGTGGAATTTTCATAGTTTGCTAGAAAACCGTCTATTATTGAATTTATACATATATTAGCATTGTTCACATGTGTACTTTTAAGATTAATTCAGTAATGCTATTTGTGAAGCTTGATATCCATAATAAAATAATTTTGGTTTTTTATTTGCTATCTGAATACAGAGAGTGAGGAAAAGTTAGGAGAGCATTGTTTGTATCATAAATCTTAATTCTTTTCTAAGCTATTAGTTACTTAGGTTTGGTGAATTTTCCTATGTGTACTTTTTTGTACATAAACTATATTTTCTTTATTGTCTAACATTTTTTAGGATAATTCTTGGTGATACTTTTTTTATGTGAATGTGCTGATTTTTTGTTTACTTATATGTTTCTAGTATAGTGTTATAGGGTAATCCATGTTTGTTATTTACCAGTAATTGTACTGTAGTGTATATGTGTAGTTTTAGGAAAAGATCTGTAACAGTAGCTTGTTATGATATTTCAGATTTATGCTTAATTTGCAATTAACCAGAATTTTGATGGCAACATGATGTGTCTGGCTACTGTTGGTGGTAGATTATGGAATGTTGGCACTATTCTGCGCGTTTTCGAAGAGGGGTTACTGTTTTTTTAAGGAGAAGGCGACTGACCCTTGAGCAGGACGGTGAGAGAAGTCTTTTGTTTTTGGAAGTGCTGGGCGCTAGACCAGATTTGGTGTTAAGGAAAGCAAGTGAATTTGATTTTAAAATTGATACACGGTGCGGGGTTTGTTGCACCAAGAAGAGAGAGTTTCTTGAGAGAGGTTTTAACAAGAAAGACTGAGTGATAATTGATTGTATTGATAAATTGAGTTTCTTGACCGATGCATGGCCTGCTGTACCAAGAATAGTTTCTTGGGAGAGTTTTTAACACAACAGACTGTGTTTTGTTTGATTGTAGTGAGAAGCATTGAGAAGTAGTTTAGAAAGTAATTGTGAGTTATTACACATGACATGAATCAGTTAGGAACCAAGATCTGAGAAAATACAATATGCTGGGGAAAAAAAAAAGAAATAGATTAACTTTTACAAAATTTTCTGCATACAACAACCATGGTTTCTAAGCATGCCCCTAGTTATTTTCAGATTTTGGTACGTAAAAATAGAAAATTTGAGCATAAGTTATAAAATAGTAGGCAGGTGATGGAAATTTTGCATAAAAATGAAGGATCTAGGAGTAAAATCATAATGAAAGATTGAAAAGTGTAAATTTTATGAGTGAAGAGCAAAAGTTGGCAGGTATGCATTCTTCATCAAGATACTATTTTAGCCTTGATACCAAAAAAATAATCCAGAATTTTCTTTTTTATATAATTTTTTATAGCAGTGGAAATTGTACTATTCAGAACATTTTTAATTAATTTGATTATTATTAATAATAATGCATTCTACAGCAATATGAGTGTTATTACTGGCAGTTCTTGTAATTCTGAATCTCAGTTGAGGGATGAATATAGTCCCTGAGCTAGTACTACAGATTTATAAAACTTTTAAATGAAATTTGAAATAGAAAGTTTTGAGAATTCACAAGTCATAATAACAGCATCATTTTATAAATGATTGCTTGACTCTCATGTTTTCGAAAACTGCAACCATAGCAGGATAAACTGCTAAAACTGTAATAATAGAATTACACTGTAAATATTGCTTAATTACAAAGCAAAATTTAAAATCTAAAGCAGAGCAATCGGACTAAAAATGATTTAGAAATGTATCAATGAACAGTTCAAATCAATACTTTTGTAGACGGTTCCAAATATATAAAATTATCACTAAAACATTTCTTGTAATAAAACAAAAACATAAGCAAACCTTTTTATCCCAAATTTGCAAGGGCTTACTTCCAACGCTGTACAGAATGGATAAAAATCCACTTTGAAACGTATTCTTAAACATTCTATAAGATAACTATTTATGCAGGAACTATGAAATATAATTATTTCATACCGAAAATTGAAAACTGGTGTTTAATTTTTGTTTACTTTAAATGTGTTTTATGAAATTAATAGAGCAACAAAAGCTATTACTGAGAGAACTGGCGTTGTTGAAGAATGAGATTGTTTATTGATCATTTTTTAAAATAAATGCCATTTCTTTTATAAAATTCTGTAATATATGATTTTGGGATTAGTGTCAAATCAAAGATTTTCGCAAAATTAAAAATGTAAAAACAAGTAATATTCAGAAAAAAAATGCTTAAAATATTTTTCTCGTCTGTGATACGCAAAATAAATTTTTAAATAAAATAATATTTTATTACAAACACACATAATTAATCAATATATTAAAACGTATTTACAAAGTATCTAATTTAATATTTGTGTTCTTTTTTGTTGGATAGCTTTCTTGTTTTGCATTATTTAGGAGTAATAGCTTTTGCTGTTGCATGGACCAGATCTATAGCCCTGCTGATCGGGGATGTGTTGCAACAGTATTTGCTGTTGTGTATGCTCAAACAATCAATCAATCAATTTCTGCAACGCTTGCGAAATCATAGTAATGTTGACAATTTTTCGTTGTATGTCCTGTGAGAGGAAACGATAGTTATATATCGTTGTGTCCATTCCATATGTGCCACATATTTTCATCAATGCATCAGACCACAAGTGTTGTATTTTAGAATATTTTAATACATTCGAAGTAAATTTTAATCCATATTATTTCATCTTATATCAAAAATTCATATATGCATACATAAATCCTACTGTTTTTTTTAAAATTTAAGTTAATATTTGTTTATAAATTTTTTGGAATGTATTAATTTTAAAATAGAACATTAATTGTTGAACTCATTTGTCGCTCAATATATCAAGTGATTCCTTAAACCAAAATCATTTAATATATTACATCATTATATAAAATATAAATTAAGAAAACATTAAAAATACTTTTTTTTCCTACCATTTTATTATGCTAAAGTTTATAATAGATAAAAATATATAATAGGAGATAAATCATCCCGATAATTGTCTTTCTTAAAAGATTTTCTATGAGATTTGTTTTAAAGAGTATCATGTAAAAAAAATACTGAAGACTACTGCATATTGATTCTGTAGGAGTTTTTTTTTTTAAATAATGGAAAATTGAGAAAATTAGGTACTTTTTTCATCATATATGAAGAGATTTTCATTAGCTTATTTTGTAGTATTACTATAATCAAACTAAACCATTTGTGTGTGTGTGTGCATTGTATATTAACCAAGTTTCTTACCAAAAGTTAAGTGAAAATTCATTTTGTAAAATAATAACTTTACATTTTTTTGAAAATTGTGTTTTAAACTTTTTTTTACCTGTCCTTTTTAATGACTTTATTGGTAATAACTCATCAGTAACATTTGCAGAAGTGGAAATTTTCTTATGTTTTGTAATCATTCATGATTTCAGAATTATAACTTTTTTTTATTCATTTTGACAGGTTTTTAAATAAATGAACAGTACAGACTTTAGTTTTATTAATAAAGAAAAAGAAATAAAATTAGGCTGAAGAAAGTTTGCTTCAAATTGAATTATTGAAAATGTCATTTTTATACTTTGCTTATGGTAGCAATATGCTTAAGCAAAGAATGCACAAAAATTGTCCTTCAGCTGTATTCAAAACCTTTGGAGAATTAAAGGTTTGTTTAATATATTTGTGTAATTCATTTTGGAGCTAATTTGATATCAGTCTTTTTCCCAATTTTGGTGCAATTCTGAAATGACACTAAATAGATATTTTTGTCAACCAGAATAATTTTGTTGTATTGTAATATTATTACCTAAACTTGATGAAAATATAAACTATATAATGAAAAAATCTGTAGTAGACCAATATCATATTAGCTCCTTTATTCAATGTATTTATGCTTTTTATATTTTTTGTGGCATTTTTTGAAAAGAATGAATTGCAAATATCAAATGAACTTCATGGCATACTAGGGAAGGAGAAGAAAAGAGCAACCTGTTCTACCTCTTTATCTCCCTTCACAAAAATTCACTATCTCAAAATTACTCAAAACTTATCTGTGTCTTATTCACTCATTAATCATTTGTGCATCATAAGCCTTTTTTCAATAGATCATAATTGGTTTATCTTTTTTTAAAGTATGTACTTTTCTTCTTCACTCTACCCCTTTTCTTTCGTCTATTTGTATTAGCCCAAGAGCCCACGACTGCCAGACCTTCGTTATTTTATAAAAGCTGAAAGTTTGTCTGCGGATGTCACCAACACAGGTAAGAACGATCAGCGAGTATGGAGTTTGGATTGTGGTTACTTGCGCAGGTAACAGGTAGTAAAGGTGCATAAAATAGTACCTCAACGTCCATAAAGTATAACAGCAATGTACGTTAAATCTGTCGAGAGCTGAAACGTCCTCCCGTTGGTGTGGTGTGGTAGTTAGGAGAGGGGGGTGCCAGCTCAGGTGTCGTCCACGTCACTTGACCATGGTTCAAAATTACGTGGTCCGTCGCCAAAAGCCCTCGTGTAGCTGAACAGTGCGACGTTAATATTCAATCAATTCATAAAGTATAAAGCTCAATTTTTTTATATTTTCTTCGGAATAACATTAGAAATCACATCATCCATTGCCAGACACTTAGTGTAGTTGCAACCCCCTTCCAGACACCACTTAACTTTAAAAAAAATAATCATACTTTCGTTATAGTATAAAAGCTGAATTTTATATATGTTACTTGGGGACCTATAAAAAGATGTTACCTCTATAGCCGGACAGTTTTAATGGTTTTAACATCTTGCCAGACACATTGAAAGTCTGCTGCAGGTCTGAGTTTAAGGCAACTGTTCAAGCGGGTGCGAGTGAGATAGTGCGTTTAGTCTATTGCGATCGCTTAAGAAATCCAATGAAAAAATAGTTTTATTACGTTTATAAGCATCTTATATAAAGTATAAAATATTATTTTATTATTACTAAGTACAAAAAAG
>BMAV01024936.1:0-17749 GCA_019973955.1 Trichonephila inaurata madagascariensis | reverse complement strand
TTTTAAACCGACGGTAATTTTTCGCCCAAAGGTCGTTTTTCAAGAAGGTGTTTCATTTTAAAAAAATTACAGGAATTTCGTGAAACGGAGACCAGATTTGGATTCCTGGTCCAATTTCGAGTGAAATGGGTCTTTTGGTAAGTTTCTAGGGTAAAAAAAAATAGTGGTGGGCATTTAACTGAAACAGATTATTGAAAGAGGGCACGAATTTCAAAGAAACCGTTGGGCATAACTTTTGAACTATTTGGAATTTCGACAAGCGCCATACATGTTCGTGATCAGCGTTGAATTCTGTGCAAGAAAAACTAAGTTTGTTGAGAATTGGCCGGTTTTTTAAAATCGGTCGGTAAGTTGGTTTTCATGCCAAATAGGTTGGTTTTTTCAAGAAGGTCTTTCATTTTAAAAAAGAGTTACAGGAATTTAATGAAACGGAGACCAGATTTAGATTCCTGGTCAAATTCCGAGTGAAATGGGTAACTTTGGTAAGTTTCTAGGGTAAAAAAAAAAAAATAGTGGTGAGCATGTCACTGAAACAGACTATTGAAAGATAGGACGAATTTCAAAGAAACAATTGGGCATAACCTTTGAACTAATTGGAATTTCGACAAGCGCCATACATATTCGTGATCAGCGTTGAATTCTGTGCAAGAAAAACTAAGTTTGGTGAGAATTGGCCGGTTTTTAAAATCGGTCGGTAAGTTGGCTTTCATGCCAAATAGGTTGGTTTTTTCAAGAAGGTCTTTCATTTTAAAAAGAGTTACAGGAATTTCGTGAAACGGAGACCAGATTTAGATTCCTGGTAAAATTTTCGAGTGAAATGGGTTTTTTTGGTAAGTTTAGGGTAAAAAAAATAGTGGTGGGCATGTCACTAAAAACAAACTATTGAAACAGGGGACGAATTTCAAAGAAAAAATTGGGCATAACCTTTGAACTAATTGAAATTTCGACAAGCGCCATACATATTCGTGTTCAGCGTTGAATTCTGTGCAAGAAAAACTAAGTCTAGTAGAAAATGGAGGAAGACAAAAAAATGATCCAAACGCACGGAAAAGAAAAATGCGTCGCAATTAAGCCCATATGAAAGACGAATGCTTCAAAATGGATAATACCGCAATTAAAATTTTTTTACTTTTTTTTTCGGTGTTTTTCTGATACTTGTCACAGAAATGCATTACCAAAGTGCAATAACTCGAGTTCTAATAATCGCAGGGGAAAGTTTTTAAATGTCTTTGGGTTTGGGCTACCTCTCGTTCGAATGACACCCGGTTTTTTTAAAATCGGACGGTAAGTTGGCTTTCAAGCCAAATAGGTCGGTTTTTTCAAGAAGGTGTTTCATTTTAAAAAAATTACAGGAATTTCGTGAAACGGAGACCAGATTTGGATTCCTGGTCCAATTTCGAGTGAAATGTGTCTTTTTGGTAAGTTTCTAGGGTAAAAAAAAAAGTGGTGGGGATTTAACTGAAAAAAGATTATTGAAAGAGGGCACGAATTTCAAAGAAACCGTTGGGCATAACTTTGAACTATTTGGAATTTCTGACAAGGCCACATGTTCGTGATCAGCGTTGAATTCTGAGCAAGAAAACTAAGTTTGTTGAGAATTGGCCGGTTTTAAAATCGGTCGGTAAGTTGGCTTTCATGCCAAAAAGGTCGGTTTTTTCAAGAATGTGTTTCATTTTAAAACAATTACAGGAATTTCGTGAAACGGAGACCAGATTTTATTTCTGGTCCAATTTCGAGTGAAATGGGTCTTTTGGTAAGTTTCTAGGGTAAAAAATAGTGGTGGGCATGTCACTGAAACAGACTATTGAAAGAGGGCACGAATTTCAAAGAAACCGTTAAGCATAACTTTTGAACTATTTGAATTTCGACAAGCGCCATACATATTCGTGATCAGCGTTAAATTCAGTGCAAGAAAAACTAAGTTTGGTGAGAATTGGCCTGTTTTTAAAAATCGGTCGTTAAGTTGGCTTTCATGCCAAATAGGTTGGTTTTTTCAAGAAGGTCTTTCATTTTTAAAAAAAAGTTACAGGAATTTCGTGAAACGGAGACCAGATTTAGATTCCTGGTCAAATTTTGAGTGAAATGGGTAACTTTGTTAAGTTTCTAGGGTAAAAAAAAATAGTGGTGGGCATGTCACTGAAACAGACTATTGAAAGAGGGGACGAATTTCAAAGAAACAATTGGGCATAACCTTGAACTAATTGGAATTTCGACAAGCGCCATACATATTCGTGATCAGCGTTGAATTTTGTGCAAGAAAAACTAAGTTTGGTGGGGTTGGAGGAAGAAAAAAAAATTGATCCAAACGCACGGAAAAAAAAATGCATCGCAATTAAGCCCATTTTTAAAAAAAGACAAAACCCCTTAAAAAAAGGATAATACAGAAATTTAAAAATTTTTTTTATTTTTTTTCGGTTTTTTTGATACTTTATAAAAATGCATTCCCAAAGTGCAATAACTCGGGGTTCTAATAATCGCGGGGTAATTTTTTAAGTGTCTTTGGGTTTGGGGGGCGGCCTCTTGTTCGAATGACCCCCGGTTTTTCAAAATCGGTCGGAAAGGTTCTTTCAAGCCAAAAAAAGGTGGGTTTTTCAAGACGGTGTTTCATTTTAAAAAAAAAATTACAAAAATTTTTGGGTGAAACGGAGCCCAATTTAGTTTCCCCGGTAAAACCCGGGGGGAAATGGGAAAATTTTTGGTAATTTTCTAGGGAAAAAAAAATAGTGGTGGGCATGTCACTAAAAACAGACTATTAAAAAGAGGGACGAATTTCAAAGAAAAAAATTGGGAAAACCCTTTTGAACTATTGGAATTTCGAAAAGCCCATACATTTCGTGATCAGCGTTGAATTCTGTGCAAGAAAAACTAAGTTTGGTTGGAATTGGGGGGGAAGAAAAAAAAGGGCCCAAAACCCGGAAAGAGAAATGCGCCCAAATTTAAAGCCCATTTTGAAAGAGGGAACCTTTCCCAAAAGGGAAAATCCCGAATTAAAATTTTTATTTTTTTTTTTCTCGGTGTTTTTCTGATATTTTGTAAAAATTTGCAAAAAAAAGGCAATAACTGGAGTTCTAAAAAATCAAGGGGTAATTTTTTAAGGTTTTTGTTTTTGGGGGGCGGCCTTTTCGTTGGGGAATGACCCCGGTTTTTTAAAAATCGGTGGGGAAGTTGGTTTTTCAAGTCAAAATAGGTCTTTTTTCGAGGGGGTTTCATTTTAAAAAATTACGGGAAATTTTGGGGAAACGGCCCAAAGTTTTGGGATTCCTGGCCCAATTTTTGGGTTAAATGGATCTTTTAAAATTTTCCCTTGGGGAAAAAAAATAGTGGTGGGATGTCACTGAAACAGACTATTGAAAAGAGGGCACGAATTTAAAAAAAACCCGTTGGGCATAATTTTTTGAACTATTTAAATTTAAAAACCCCCAAACATATTCGTGATCGGCGTTAAATTCAGTGCAAAAAAAATTTAAGTTTTAAAAAGGCCGGTTTTTAAAAAAACCCCGTGGGTTTTGGCTTTCTTCCAAATAGGTTTTTTTTTCAAAAAAAGGGTTTCCTTTCTTTTTAAAAAAAAAAATTTAAACAGAATTTCGGAAACGGGCCCCAATTTTTAGTTTCCCGGGTAAAATTTTAGGGGAAATGGGTAACTTTTTTAAATTTTCTAGGGAAAAAAAATGGTGGGCATCCCAAATTGAAACAGACTATTGAAAGGGGACGAATTTAAAAAGAAACAATTGGGCAAAACCCTTTGAACAAATTTTTTCACAAGCGCCATACATATTCGTGATTAGCGTTAAAATTCTGTCAAAAAAAAACTAAGTCTGGTGGAAATGGAGGAAGACAAAAAAAGCCCAAACGCAGGGGAAAAAGAAATGCGTCGAAAAATTAAAGATATGAAAGAGGGAACCCCTAAAATGGATAATAAAAAGAAATTTAAAAAATTTTTTATTTTTTTTTTCGGTTTTTTTCTGATACTTGTCACAAAAAATGACTCCCAAAAGTGCAAAACTGATTTCCCCAATAATCGCAGGGTAATTTTTTAAAGGGTTTTTTAAATTTTTTGGGGCGGCCCTCGTTCGAATGACCCCCGGGTTTTTTAAAAATGGGACGGTAAGTTTTTTCGCCAAATGGGTCTTTTTTCAAAAAAGGTCTTTCATTTTAAAAAAGTTACGGGAATTTCCTAAAAACGGAGACCAATTTAGATTTCTGGTCAAATTTAAATTAAATGGGTAACTTTGGAAAAAGTTTTAGGGAAAAAAAATAGTGGGGGGCATGTCATTTTAAAACAGACTTTTTAAAACGGGGGGACGAATTTAAAAAGAAACAATTGGGCATAACCTTTGAACTAAAGGGAAATTTTCCCGACAAGCCTATACATATTTCGGGGATCAGCGTTGAATTCTGTGCAAAAAAAAACTAAGTTTGGGTGGGAATTGGAGGAAGAAAAAAAAATGACCCAAACCACGGGGAAAAATCGTCGCAATTAAGCCCATATGAAAAGACGAACGTTTAAAAAAAGGGAAAAATACCAAAATTAAAATTTTTTATACTTTTTTTTTTGGGGGTGTTTTTTTTGATACTTGCCCTGAAATGCATTCCCAAAGTGCAATAACTGGGAAGTTCTAATAATCGCGGGGTAATGTTTTGGGGTCTTTGGGTTTGGGGCTACCTCTCGTTCGAATGACCCCCGGTTTTTTAAACTCGGACGGAAAGTTGGTTTTTCGCCAAAAAAGGTCGGATTTTTAAAAGGAAGGTGTTTCTTTTTAAAAAAATTACGGGAAATTTCGTGAAAGGGGAGACCAGTTTTGGGTTTCCCTGGTCCAATTTCGAGTGAAATGGGTTTTTTTGGAAAGTTTCTAGGGAAAAAAAAATAGTGGTGGGCATTTCTGAAACAGATTTTAAAAAGGGGGGCACGTTTCAAAAAACCGTTAAGCTTTAATTTTTTTGAACTTTTTGGGAAATTTTCCCGACAAGCGCCATACATGTTCGTGATCAGCTTGGAATTTGTGCAAAAAAAAACAAAATTTGTTGAAATTTGGGCCCGGGTTTTTAAAAAATCGGTCGGAAAGGTTGGTTTCCCAGGGCCAAATAGGTCTTTTTTTCAAGAATTGTTTCTTTTTAAAAAACAATTCAAATTTCGTGAAACGGAGACCAGTTTTGGGATTCCTGGCCCAATTTCGAGTAAAATGGGTCTTTTTGGAAAGTTTCTAGGGAAAAAAAAAAAATAGTGTGGGCATGTCACGGGAAAACAGACTATTAAAAAGAGGGCACGAATTTCAAAGAAACCTTTAAAGGATAATTTTTTGAACTTTTTTGGAATTTCGAAAAACGCCATACATATTCGGGGATCAGCGTTAAATTCATTTAAAAAAAAACAAAGGTTTGGGAAAAATTGGCCTTTTTTTTAAAAATCGGTCGTTAAGTTGGTTTTCCGGCCAAATAGGTTGGTTTTTCAAAAAGGGGTTTTTCTTTTTTTAAAAAAGTTACGGGAATTTCGGGGGAAACGGAGACCAGATTTAGATTCCTTTAAAATTTTTTGAGTGAAAGGGGAAACCCCTTTGTTAAGTTTCTGGGTAAAAAAAATAGTGGTGGGATGCCCACAAACAGACTTTTGGGAAAAGGGGACGAATTTCAAAGAAACAATTGGGCAAAACCCTTTTAAACCCAATTAATTTCAAAAAGCCCCAAATACATATTCGGGGATCAGCGTTGAATTCTGTGCAAGAAAAACAAGTTAGGTAAAAAGGGGCCCGGGTTTTTTAAAATGGGTCGGTAAGTTCTTTCATCCCAAAATAGGTTGGTTTTTAAAGAAGGTCTTTCTTTTTTTTAAAAAGAGTTACAGGAATTTAAAGGAAAGGGGGGCCAGATTTAGATTCCTGGTAAAACCCGAGGAAATGGGTATTTTGGAAATTTTAGGGAAAAAAATATGGGGGCATGTCACTAAAAACAAACTATTGAAACGGGGGACGAATTTCAAAGAAACAATTGGGCATAACCTTTGAACTAATTAAAATTTTCCCAAAAACCCCATACATATTCGTGATCAGCGTTAAATTTCTGTCCCAAAAAAAACTAAGTCTAGTTAGAAAATGGGGGGAAGACAAAAAAAACCAAACGCAGGGAAAAAGAAAATGCGTCGCAATTAAGCCCATATAAAAGACGAACGTTTCCCAAAAAGGAAAAAAACCGAAATTTTAAAATTTTTTTATTTTTTTTTTCGGTGTTTTTTTTTGATACTTGCCCAAAAAAATGCATTACCAAAGTGCAATAACTGGAGTTCTAATAATCGCAGGGTAATGTTTTAAGTGTCTTTTGTTTTTTGGGGGCGGCCCCCCCGTTGGAATGACCCCCGGTTTTTTAAAATCGGACGGTAAGTTGGTTTTCGCCAAATAGGTTTTTTTTTAAAGGAATTGTTTCTTTTTTTAAAAAAATTACAGGAATTTCGTGAAACGGTTTTGGGATTCCGGGGTCCAATTTCGAGTGAAATGGGTTTTTTTGGAAATTTTCCCAAGGGAAAAAAAAATAGGGGTGGCTAAATTGAAACGGGCCCTTATTGAAAGAGGGCACGAATTTCAAAAAAACCCGTTTGCTAACTTTTGAACTTTTGGAATTTCGACAAGCGCCAACCATATTCGTGATCAGCGTTAAATTTCCCCTGGCAAAAAAAACCAAGCCCTTGGTGGAAAATGGGGGAAGACAAAAATGACCCAAAAACGCAGGGGAAAAGAAAAAAACGCGTCGCAATGAAAGACGAACGCTTCAAAAGGGAAAAATACCCCAATTAAAATTTTTTATTTTTTTTTCGGTGTTTTTCTGATACTTGTCACAGAAAGCATTCCAAAAGGGCAATAACTCGAATTTAAAACCGCAGTGTAATTTTTTAAGTGTCTTTTGGTTTGGGGGCCCCTGTTCGAATGACCCCCGGGTTTTTTTAAAATCGGACGGTAAGTTGGCTTTAAAACCCAAATAGGTCGGTTTTCAAAAAGGTCTTTCTTTTTTTAAAAAAGTTACGGGAAATTTTCCCTGAAACGGGACCAGTTTTTAGATTTCTGGTCAAATTTAGAGTGAAAGGGGAATTTTGGAAAAGTTTCTAGGAAAAAAAAATAGTGGTGGAGAAAGTCACGGGGAAAACCCCGACTATTGAAACGGGGGACAATTTCAAAGAAAAAATTGGGCAAAACCCTTTTGAACTAAAAATTTTGACAAGCGCTATACATATTCGTGATCAGCGTTAAATTTCCTTGCAAGAAAAATTTAATTTTTGGTTGGTTGGAGGAAGAAAAAAAAATGACCCAAAACCCACGGAAAAGAAAATGCGTCGCAATTAAGCCCATATAAAAGACAAAATTTTCCAAAAAGGGGAAAAATACCGAATTAAATTTTTTTTTTTTTTTCCCCGGTTTTTTTCTGATACTTGTCACAGAAATGCTTTTCCAAAGTGCAATAACTCGAGTTCTAATAATCGTAGGGTAATTTTTTAAATGTCTTTGTTTTTGGGGGGGCGGCCTCTCTTGAATGACCCCCGGGTTTTTTTAAAATCTGTAGGTGGGTTGGCTTTAAACCCCCAAATGGGTCTTTTTTAAAAGAAGGTGTTTCTTTTTTAAAAAATTACGGGGAATTTTTCGTGAAAGGGAGTCCAGATTTATTCCTGGCCCAAATTTCGAGTGAAATGGGTTTTTTTGGTAAGTTTCTAGGGAAAAAAATAGTGGTGGGATGTCACGGGAAAAGCCCATTAAAAGAGGGCACGAATTTAAAAAGAAACCGTTGGGCATAATTTTTTGAACTTTTTGGGAAATTTTCCCGACAAGCGCCATCATTTAGGGGGATCAGCGTTAAATTCAGTGCAAGAAAAACTAATTTTTGGGGGGAATTGGCCGGTATTTAAAATCCGTCGGTAAGTTGGCTTTCATGCCAAAATTTTGGGTTTTTTTCAAGAAGGTTTTTTCTTTTTTAAAAAAGTTACGGGAATTTCTTGAAACCCGGAGACCAGATTTAGTTTCCCTGGTCAAATTTTGAGTGAAATGGGAAACTTTGTTAAGTTTCAGGGAAAAAAAAAAAAATAGTGGGGGATGCCACTGAAACAAAATTTATTAAAAGGGGAAAATTTAAAAGGGCCCGGGGGCAAAACCCTTTTTAAACCCAAATTGGAATTTCGACAAGCGCCATACATATTCGTGATTAGCGTTGAATTCTTTTGCAAGAAAAACTAAGTCTGGTAGGAAATGGGGGAAGAAAAAAAAATTTCCAAACCACGGGAAAAAGAGAAATGGGGTCGCAATTGCCCATATAAAAAGAAACGCCTAAAAATGGATAATACCGAAATTTAAAAAATTTTTATTTTTTTTTTCGGTTTTTTTCGATACTTGTCCGAAATGAAATTACCAAATTCCAAAAATTTGGAGCCCCTAATAATCGCAGGGTAATGTTTTAAGGTTTTTGGGTTTTAGGGGCGGCCTCTCTTTCCCGGGAATGCCCCCGGTTTTTTTAAAATGGGACGGGGGGGTTGGGTTTTCCCCGCCAAATAGGTCTTTTTTTTAAAGGGAAGGTCTTTCTTTTTTAAAAGTTACAGGAATTTTCCGGGAAACGGAGACCAGATTTAAAATTTCGGGGTCAAATTTCGAGTGAAAGGGGAATTTTGGTAAGTTTCAGGGAAAAAAAAAAAAAAAAAAAAATAGTGGTGGGATGTCCCCGGAAACAGACTATTGAAACGGGGGGACGAATTTAAAAAGAAACAATTGGGCATAACCTTTGAACAAAATTTAATTTTCCCCGAAAAAACCTATCCATATTCGTGATCAGGTTGAATTCTGTGCAAAAAAAACCTTAAGTTTTTTTAGGAATTGGAGGAAGAAAAAAAATTACCCAAAACCACGGAACAGAGAAATGCGTCGCAATTAACCCCAATTATAAAAGACGAAGGGCTTAAAAAAGGGAAAAAATACCGAATTAAAAATTTTTTTTTTTTCTGGGTTTTTTTTGAAAATTTGTAAAAGAAATGCTTTAAACCAAAGTGCAATAACTCGAGTTCTAATAATCGTAGGGTAATTTTTTAAAAGGTGTTTTTTGTGTTTGGGGGGGGCCCTTTTTTGGGAAATGACCCCGGGGTTTTTTAAAATCGGTAGGTGTTGGTTTTCAAGTCAAATAGGCCTTTTTTTCAAGAAGGTGTTTCTTTTTAAAAAAAATTACGGGAATTTTCCCTGGAAACGGAGACCAATTTGGTTTCCCTGGCCCAATTTTCCCCGGAGTGAAAGGGGTTTTTTGGTAAGTTTTCCGGGGTAAAAAAAATTAGTTGGGGAATGCCCTTTTAAACAGACTATTAAAAGGGGGACGAATTTAAAAAGAAAGTTGGGGCATAATTTTTTGAACTATTTGGAATTTGGGACAAGCGCCATACATATTTCGGGGATCAGCGTTAAATTCAGTGCAAAAAAAACTAAGTTTGGGGAGGGCCGGTATTTAAAAATCCCGTCGGTAAGTTGGCTTTAGCCAAATGGGTTTTTTTTTTCAAGAAAGGTTTTTCTTTTTTAAAAGTTAAAAAGTTATTTCGGAAACGGAGACCAGATTTAGTTTCCCTGGTAAAATTTTTTGAGTGAAATGGGAAAACTTTTTTAAAAGTTTCAAAGGGAAAAAAAAAAATAGTGGTGGGCATGCCACTGAAACAAAACTATTGAAAGGGGGGACGAATTTCAAAAAAAAAATTTGGGGCAAAACCCTTTTGAACCAATTTGGAATTTCGACAAGCGCCAAAACATATTCGTGATCAGCGTTGAATTCTGTGCAAAAAAAAAACTAAATCTGGTAGGAAATGGAGGAAAAAAAAAAAATGACCCAAACGAAACGGAAAGAAAAATGCGCCCAAATTTAAAGGGCCCATATGAAAAGAGGGAAACCCTCAAAATGGATAATACCGAAATTTAAAAAATTTTTTATTTTTTTTCGGTTTTTTTCGGGATACTTTCACAGAAATGCATTACCAAAGTGCAAAAAACCTCGATTTCCCTAATAATCGCGGGGTAATTTTTTAAAGTTTTTTTGGGGTTTGGGGGCGGCCTCTCTTGAATGACCCCCGGGTTTTTTAAAATGGGACGGTAAGTGGGCTTTAAAAGCCAAATAGGTCTTTTTTCAAAAATGTGTTTCTTTTTAAAAAAATTACAGGAATTTGGAAACGGAAGGGTTTTGTTTCCCCTGGTAAAATTTCCCGGGGAGGGGAAATGGGAATTTTGGAAATTTTCCCTGGGGAAAAAAAAAATAGTGGTGGGAGGTCCCCAAAAACAGACTATTGAAAGAGGGCACAAATTTTCAAAAAAACCCGTTGGGCATAACTTTTGAACAAATTGGAATTTCGACAAGCGCCATACATATTCGGGGATCAGCGTTAAATTTCTTGAAAAAAAAGGGGTTTGGTAGGAATTGGAGGAAGAAAAAAAAAAATGACCCAAAACGCAGGGAAAAAAGAAAAATGGGTCGCAATTAAGCCCTTTGAAAGACGAACCTTAAAAAAGGGGAAAATACTGAAATTTAAAATTTTTTTATTTTTTTTCTCGGTGTTTTTCTGATACTTGTCACAGAAATGAAATTACCAAAGTGCAAAACTCGAGTTCTAAAATCGTGGGGAATTTTTTAAGTGTTTTTTGTGTTTGGGGGGCCCTCGTTCGAATGACCCCCGGTTTTTTTAAAAATCGGTAGGAAAGGGTTCTTTCACGTCAAAAAAAAGGTTGGTTTTTTTTCAAAAAAAGGTGTTTTTTAAAAAAATTACGGAATTTCGTGAAACGGAGTCCAGTTTTGGGATTCCTGGCCCAATTTCGAGTTAAATGGGTTTTTTTGGTAATTTTCTAGGGTAAAAAAAAAATAGTGGTGGGCATGCACTAAAAGACTATTAAAAAGAGGGCCAATTTCAAAAAAAAACCGTTGGGGCTAATTTTTTGAACTTTTTGGGAATTTCGACAAGCCCATACATATTTGTGATCGGCTTTAAAATTTCTTAAAAGGAAAAAAAGAAAAACAAAGGTTTGGGAGAATTGGCCGTTATTTAAAAACCGTCGGTAAGTTGGTTTTTCTCATCCCAAAATGGGTTTGGGTTTTTTTCAAGAAAGTCTTTCATTTTAAAAAGGTACGGGAAAATTTCGGGGAAACGGAGACCAAAAGATTCCTGGCCCAAATTTTTTGAGTGAAATGGGTAATTTTGTTAAGTTTCTAGGGTAAAAAAAAAAAAGGGGGTGGGCATGCCACTGAAACAGACTATTGAAAAGGGGACGAATTTCAAAGAAAAAATTGGGCAAAACCCTTTTGAACAAATTTGGGAATTTCGAAAAAGCGCCATACATATTGTGATTAGCGTTAAATTTTGGCAAAAAAAACTAAGTCTGGTGGGGAAAATGGAGAAGAAAAAAAAAAATGACCCCAAAAGCACGGAAAAAAGAAATGCGTCGCAATTAAGCCCATATAAAAGACGAACCCCCTAAAATGGATAATACCGAATTAAAAATTTTTATTTTTTTTCGGTGTTTTTCTGATACTTGTCAAAGAAATGCATTCCCAAAAAGTGCAATAACTCGAGTTCTAATAATCGCGGGGAATTTTTTAAGTGTTTTTTGTGTTTGGGGCGGCCCCCCTTCGAATGCCCCCCCTTTTTTTAAAAATCGGACGGAAAAGTTGGTTTTTCAAGCCAAATAGGTGGGTTTTTCAAAAAATGTGTTTCTTTTTAAAAAAAATTACAAAAATTTCGTGAAAGGGGAAAACCAGTTTTGGGTTTCCCTTTTTAAATTTCGAGTGAAATGAGCCCTTTTTGGTAAGTTTCTGGGGAAAAAAAAATAGTGGGGGGCATTTAACGGGAAACAGACTATTGAAAGAGGGCACGAATTTCAAAAGAAAACCGTTAAAAAGCATAACCCCGAACTTTTTTGGAATTTGGGACAAGCGCCATACATATTCGTTATCAGCGTTGAATTCTGTGCAAGAAAAACTAATTTTTGGTGAGAATTGACCTTTTTTTAAAAATTTCGGTCGGTAAGTTGGTTTTTCATGCCAAATGGGTTTGGGTTTTTTCAAAAAGGGTTTTTCTTTTAAAAAAAGAGCAGGAATTTAAAGAAACGGAACCAGATTTAGTTTTCCTGGTCAAATTTAGAGTGAAATGGGTAATTTTGGAAATTTTCTGGGGGAAAAAAAAAAAAAATAGGGGGTGGGCATGTCACGGGAAACAGACTTTGAAACAGGGGACGAATTTCAAAAAAAGGGGAAAACCCTTTTGAACTAAATGGAATTTCGAAAAAGCGCTATACATATTGGGATCACGGAAATTTTGCAAAAAAAAAAAACTAAGTTTGGTGGGAAATTTGGGAGGAAGAAAAAAAAATTATCCAAACGCACGGAAAAGAGAAAATGCGTCGCAATTAAGCCCATATGAAAAGAGGGAAAGCCTTAAAAAAGGGAAAATACCCCAAAAAAAATTTTTTTATTTTTTTTCTCGGTGTTTTTCTGATACTTTCATGAAATGCATTACCAAAGTGCAATAACTCGAGTTCTAAAAATCGTAGGGTAATGTTTTTAAAGTTTTCTTTGTTTTTTGGGGGCGGCCTCCCCCGTTCGAATGCCCCCTTTTTTTAAAATCGGTAGGTAATTTAAATTTTCAAAGTCAAATAGGTGGGTTTTTTTTAAAGAAGGTGTTTCTTTTTAAAAAAAATTACGGGAAATTTTAAAACGGAGACCAGTTTTGGGATTCCTGGGCCCAAATTTTCCCGGGGTGAAATGGGTTTTTTTGGGAAGGGGTTTCAAAGGAAAAAAAAATAAGGGGGTGGGGGGCCATGCCCACAAAAAACAAAACTATTAAAAGGGGGCACAAATTTTTAAAGAAACCGTTGGGCATAACTTTTGAACTTTTTGGGAATTTCGACAAGCGCCATACATATTTCGTGATCAGCGTTAAAATTCAGGGGCAAAAAACTAAGTTTTAGGAGTTGGCCGGTTTTTAAAAAACCGTCGGGAAGTTGGCTTTCATGCCAAATAGGTTTTTTTTTCAAGAAGGTCTTTCTTTTTTAAAAAATTTAAACAGGAATTTTGGGAAACGGAGACCAAATTTAGTTTCCCTGGTCAAATTTTGAGGGGGAAAATGGGAAAACTTTGTTAAGTTTGGGGGTAAAAAAAAAATAGGGGTGGGCATGCCTCTGAAACAGACTATTAAAAAGAGGGACAATTTCAAAAAAAAATTTAAAGGGAAAACCCTTTTGAACAAATTGGAATTTCGACAAGCGCCAAATTTTTGGGTGATCAGCGTTAAATTTTGGGTGCAAAAAAAAACAAAAGTCTGGTAGGAAATGGAGGAAGAAAAAAAAATGATCCAAACGCGGGAAAAGAGAAATGCGTCGAAATTAAGCCCAAAAGGAAAGACGAACGCCTCAAAATGGATAATACCGAAATTTAAAAAATTTTTTATTTTTTTTTCGGTTTTTTTCGATATTTTTGTCACAGAAATGCATTACCAAAGTGCAATAACTCGAGTTCAAATAATCCCGGGTAATTTTTTTAAAGTGTCTTTGTGTTTGGGGGCGGCCTCTCTTCGAATGACACCCCGGTTTTTTAAAACCCGGAGGTAAGTGGGCTTTCAAAAGCCAAAAAAAGGTCTTTTTTCAAGTGTTTTCTTTTTAAAAAAAATTACGGGAATTTCAGGAAACGGAACCAATTTGGTTTCCCTGGTAAAATTAGGGGGAAATGGGTAATTTTTTGGTAAGTTTCTAGGGAAAAAAAAAAAAAATAGTGGGGGGGCATGTCACTGAAACAGACTATTAAAAGAGGGCACAAAAAAAGAAACCGTTGGGCATAATTTTTTTGAACAAATTGGAATTTCGACAAGCCCTTTACATATTCGGATCACCCGTTAATTCTGTGCAAAAAAAAAAAAAATTTAAGTTTGGTGAATTGGAGGAAGACAAAAAAATGATCCAAACGCACGGAAAAGAGAAATGGGTCGCAATTAAGCCCATATGAAAGACGAACGCTTCAAAAAGGAAAATACTGCAATTAAAATTTTTTTACTTTTTTTCTCGGTGTTTTTCTGATACTTGTCACAGAAATGCATTACCAAAGTGCAATAACTCGAGTTCTAATAATCGTAGGGTAATGTTTTAAGTGTCTTTGTGTTTGGGGGCGGCCTCTCGTTCGAATGACACCCGGTTTTTTAAAATCGGTAGGTAAGTTGGCTTTCACGTCAAATAGGTCGGTTTTTTCAAGAAGGTGTTTCATTTTAAAAAAAATTACAGGAATTTCGTGAAACGGAGTCCAGATTTGGATTCCTGGTCCAATTTCGAGTGAAATGGGTCTTTTGGTAAGTTTCTAGGGTAAAAAAAATAGTGGTGGGCATGTCACTGAAACAGACTATTGAAAGAGGGCACGAATTTCAAAGAAACCGTTAAGCATAACTTTTGAACTCTTTGGAATTTCGACAAGCGCCATACATATTCGTTATCAGCGTTGAATTCTGTGCAAGAAAAACTAAGTTTGGTGAGAATTGGCCTGTTTTTTAAAATCGGTCGGTAAGTTGGCTTTCATGCCAAATAGGTTGGTTTTTCAAGAAGGTCTTTCATTTTTAAAAGAGTTACAGGAATTTCATGAAACGGAGACCAGATTTAGATTTCTGGTCAAATTTAGAGTGAAATGGGTAACTTTGGTAAGTTTCTAGGGTAAAAAAAATAGTGGTGGGCATGTCACTGAAACAGACTATTGAAACAGGGGACGAATTTCAAAGAAACAATTGGGCATAACCTTTGAAGTAATTGGAATTTCGACAAGCGCCATACATATTCGTGATCAGCGTTGAATTCTGTGCAAGAAAAACTAAGTCTGGTAGGAAATGGAGGAAGACAAAAAAATGATCCAAACGCACGGAAAAGAGAAATGCGTCGCAATTAAGCCCATATGAAAGACGAACGCCTCAAAATGGATAATACCGCAATTAAAAATTTTTTACTTTTTTTTTCGGTGTTTTTCTGATACTTGTCACAGAAATGCATTACCAAAGTGCAATAACTCGAGTTCTAATAATCGCAGGGTAATGTTTTAAGTGTTTTTGGGTTTGGGGGCGGCCTCTCGTTCGAATGACACCCGGTTTTTTAAAATCGGACGGTAAGTTGGCTTTCAAGCCAAATAGGTCGGTTTTTTCAAGAAGGTCTTTCATTTTAAAAAAGAGTTACAGGAATTTCGTGAAACGGAGACCAGATTTGGATTCCTGGTCAAATTCCGAGTGAAATGGGTAACTTTGGTAAGTTTCTAGGGTAAAAAAAAAATAGTGGTGGGCATGTCACTGAAACAGACTATTGAAAGAGGGCACGAATTTCAAAGAAACCGTTGGGCATAACTTTTGAACTAATTGGAATTTCGACAAGCGCCATACATATTCGTGATCAGAGTTGAATTCTGTGCAAGAAAAACTAAGTCTAGTAGGAAATGGAGGAAGACAAAAAAATGATCCAAACGCACGGAAAAGAGAAATGCGTCGCAATTAAGCCCATATTAAAGACGAACGCTTCAAAATGGATAATACCGCAATTAAAATTTTTTTACTTTTTTTTTCGGTGCTTTTCTGATACTTGTCACAGAAATGCATTACCAAAGTGCAATAACTCGAGTTCTAATAATCGCAGGGCAATCTTTAAGTGTCTTTGGGTTTGGGGCTACCTCCGTTCGAATGACACCGGTTTTAAAATCGGTTTTGGGTAAGTTGGCTTCAGCCAAATAGGTCGGTTTTTTCAAGAAGGTGTTTATTTTAAAAAATTACAGGAATTTCGTGAAACGGAGACCAGTTTTGGGATTCCTGGTCCAATTCGAGGAAATGGGTCTTTTGGTAAGTTTCTAGGTAAAAAAATAGTGGTGGGATTTAACTGAAACAGATTATTAAAAAGAGGGCACGAATTTCAAAGAAACCGTTGGGCATAACTTTTGAACTATTTGGAATTTCGACAAGCGCCATACATGTTCGTGATCAGCGTTGAATTCTGTGCAAGAAAAACTAAGTTTGTTGAGAATTGGCCGGTTTTTAAAAATCGGTCGGTAAGTTGGCTTTCATGCCAAATAGGTCGGTTTTTTCAAGAATGTGTTTCATTTTAAAAACAATTACAGGAATTTCGTGAAACGGAGACCAGATTTGGATTCCTGGTCCAATTTCGAGTGAAATGGGTCTTTTTGGTAAGTTTCTAGGGTAAAAAAAATAGTGGTGGGCATGTCACTGAAACAGACTATTGAAAGAGGGCACGAATTTCAAAGAAACCGTTGGCATAACTTTTGAACTATTTGGAATTTCGACAAGCGCTAACATATTCGTGATCAGCGTTAAATTCAGTGCAAGAAAAACTAAGTTTGGTGAGAATTGGCCTGTTTTTAAAAATCGGTCGTTAAGTTGGCTTTCATGCCAAATAGGTTGGTTTTTTCATGAAGGTCTTTCATTTTTAAAAAAGTTCATGAATTAGGAAACGGAGACCAGATTTAGATTCCTGGTCAAATTTTTGAGTGAAATGGGTAACTTTGTTAAGTTTCTAGGGTAAAAAAAAATAGTGGTGGGCATGTCACTGAAACAGACTATTGAAAGAGGGACGAATTTCAAAGAAACAATTGGCATAACCTTGAACTAATTGGAATTTCGACAAGCGCCATACATATTCGTGATCAGCGTTGAATTCTGTGCAAGAAAACCAAGTTAGGTGAGAATTGGCCGGTTTTTAAAATCGGTCGGTAAGTTGGCTTTCATGCCAAATAGGTTGGTTTTTCAAGAAGGTCTTTCATTTTTAAAAAGAGTTACAGGAATTTCGTGAACGGAGACCAGATTTAGATTCCTGGTCAAATTTCGAGTGAAATGGGTATTTTTGGTAAGTTTCTAGGGTAAAAAAATAGTGGTGGGCATGTCACTGAAACAAACTATTGAAACAGGGGACGAATTTCAAAGAAACAATTGGGCATAACCTTTGAACTAATTGAAATTTCGACAAGCGCCATACATATTCGTGATCAGCGTTGAATTCTGTGCAAGAAAAACTAAGTCTAGTAGAAAATGGAGGAAGACAAAAAAATGATCCAAACGCACGGAAAAGAGAAATGCGTCGCAATTAAGCCCATATGAAAGACGAACGCTTCAAAAAGGAAAATACCGCAATTAAAATTTTTTTACTTTTTTTTTCGGTGTTTTTCTGATACTTGTCACAGAAATGCATTACCAAAGTGCAATAACTGGAGTTCTAATAATCGCAGGGTAATGTTTTAAGTGTCTTTGTGTTTGGGGCGGCCTCTCGTTCGAATGACACCCGGTTTTTAAAATCGGACGGTAAGTTGGCTTTCAAGCCAAATAGGTCGGTTTTTTCAAGAATGTGTTTCATTTTAAAAAAAATTACAGGAATTTCGTGAAACGGACACCAGATTTGATTCCTGGTCCAATTTCGAGTGAAATGGCTCTTTGGTAAGTTTCTAGGGTAAAAAAAATAGTGGTGGGCATGTCACTGAAACAGACTATTGAAAGAGGGCACGAATTTCAAAGAAACCGTTGGGCATAACTTTTGAACTATTTGGAATTTCGACAAGCGCCATACATATTCGTGATCAGCGTTAAATTCAGTGCAAGAAAAACTAAGTTTGGTGAGAATTGGCCGGTATTTAAAAATCCGTCGGTAAGTTGGCTTTCATGCCAAATAGGTTGGTTTTTTCAAGAAGGTCTTTCATTTTAAAAAGTTACAGGAATTTTGGAAAAGGGAGCCGTTTTAAATTCCTGGTAAAATTTTGA
>BMAV01024935.1:0-17205 GCA_019973955.1 Trichonephila inaurata madagascariensis | reverse complement strand
ATAATTCTTTAAGGAGTTCTGTGTCAATATTTTTTTTATTTTCGAGTCCTATAGTAGCTTTAGGTACATTTTGCATTAAATTCACTGCATTTACAGCTTTAAAATTTTGCAGAGTGTTTGTGTAAACATAACAGTCCATATAATGAGTGTAATCAAACTTAAAAATAAAGTTTTTTTAATTTTGTAATTTAAATTTCCTCTTAACTTTATGCAGAAACTGTGTATCTCTAAAATGTTTGGATATTTGCTTAAAAATTTATACATAGAAAATTTGAAAATAAACAACAGAAATGTCTAAGAGTTAATTTGTTGTCTGAATTAGATAAAACTCTGTTTTAAAAATTATAACAAAAGAAGCTCTGCTTTTGTACTCATACATGTGAATACTTATTTATCTTAAAGTAAAAGCAACAGTTATAAACATAAAGAAATAATCATGAGTATTCAAATGTTAACAATAAGCTATCAAAAGAGTAGCGCGAAACATCCATCTTACGAGCTTTGTAATTAGTTTAGGATAATGCTCAAGGTTCACTTTGTATTATATCCACTTGATTAATAATTTAAGAACTACACTGATTATTTATAAATGCAAAACTAGATATGATTAATATTTAAAAATTTTATTTTTAAAACTTTGTAACTATTCACTTAAATTTTTCTCAATTTTTGTCCAATAATTGTAGAATTCTCAAAACGTTTGAGTTTACAATAATGGAAAAATAAATTCCTTAGGAAATAAAAATTAGTATATATAATACATATTAATACAAAACAGATATTGTAGAAAGTATACCTGAATCCTACTTACAATTTTAGAATTCAAAATTTCCTAGTTTTCTATTTATCAAATCCTCATAAATGATGCATGTATGGACGCAGCGAAATGCCCTCTATTTTTAAAAATAAAAAGAAAAATGCAAAATTTACAGCAATTTAACGTCCTAATTATCTTAAGTATAAATTTGCATTTCAGGAAGAAAGAGGAAGAAGAAGAGGAGGAAGAAGAAGAGGAAGAGGGAAAGAAATCAAAGAACACGTTGAAGAGTCCGTGGATGAAGTATTCCTCCTGGAACGCAAGCGAAAACACAGCTTGAAGTACAAACGAAGCTTTTTCGTTCGTATGGTTTCTGATCCGAAACTGTACAATCCGAAGATTGTCAGCGCTCTATCCTCCACTAGTAGTCGCAGACATACTAGCGATCCAGTGGATAGTGAGACAGGAGTTATCACTCCTGTTTAAATCTGAAAGATTATTTAGGTATTCAAATCTTCATTGTTAGCTTCAGATAAGAGATGTTACTGAACAGCAGTTTAAAAATTCGGCCCTTGCAAGGAACTTTCCACTTCCTGCTATCTTATAGAGAACGTCTTGTTTAAAATGACATTTGTTTACATTCTATGAATATACGGTGGAATCTAAGATTTTTCTGGCAGGATGCAAATTCTCAATTTAAGAACTAAAAACCATGCAGTTTGTCAAATGGGAAGTCAATATATTACTATGGATATGTGTATTAAATAAATAAGAATAAATTTTGGTTTATATAATCTGTGAGAACAGTTGTAGTAGAAATCAGGAATATTTCAAGTTTCTGGATTTAGACTGTATGTTTAAAGTATTGAAATTCTTAAAGTTTAGTAAAGGTGAATCAAGATGATTTATTTACTTACACCACAGCAAATAAATGAACATTTACTTATATTTTACGACAGATAAAACCAAGAAATGTTTTCGGTAGGGTTCAAATTCTAAAACTAAAATAACAACATTATTGCAATGGTCAAAAATAATGGTTATTAATATACAAAAATATGCGGATAAGCATGTATACGATTCAATATTTGTCATTTTTTGTAATTTATTTCATTATATATAAGAAGAATTTCCTGTGCTAGCAGTGTTTTTAATTAAAATATTTCATTAAAATAATTAACAATACAGAGAGAATTATTTTGATAAAACCCTCTGGAAAAACGGACAAAATTTAGAAATTTCTTTTATTATTTCTATTGCCATATAAATATTCGATATATATATTTCATTGACTCCTAATTTTGTGTGATTTTGACTTTCTTTTGCCCCAGTATAAAAATCAGTCATTGAAATACAAATTAAATACAATGATGCAAAGTTATCATTTAGTTGAAACATGCATGTTTTTTGCTTGTTTAAATTTAATTCAGAAATATTGCGGTTATTTATATATTTTGCAACATGAATCAAATTTAAAAAATTAATTTAATTAAAAATTTAAATTTTAATTTGTTTTATCTTAAAAGAAAATATCAAAATGCAAAATAAAAAAATATTATCTAGTTGGTTTCTTTAATGCACAACTTAGTCATTTATACTTATTTAATTTGTTACTACTTGAACATTATTCAAACGTATTAGAACCGTTTTTGCTTTCTTTAGTATTTTTAATGCATAAATTTGAAATTGGTATGTAATTTGTTCGTTTCATTCTGAATTGCAGGAAGATGGAAATATCTAAGATTGAACTTTAAATAAATGAAAAATAAAAGCATAATTCTTGGCCTAATCTCTTGTTGTTAATGTTCAATCTTGTTCCTAAGATTTTGTTAATCACCTCATTAAATGAAAATAACTTTTTTCCCCATCTAATTTCATAATTACTGTACATTTTTCTTACACGTTGAGCTTGCCGAGTTTTTCACCTAGTAAATGAAATTTACTTTTTCCCAGTCTAAATTTTGCACAATGAGTCATATATTTTCAAATAGCTCAGGTATATAAAATGAAATAATACAAGAAAAAAGATTATGATTATACACCAGCTTATTCGTGCTTAAATTTTTCAGTATCATCTAGCAGCTAAGCCTCGAATTTTAATTGATGTTACGTTATTCAAGGTACATTATATTTTGCGAATATATATTAACAATTCATAAAATTTAAGTTTTGTTTGTAGTTCGAGTTAATTTCATAAATATTAAACTTTAGAATGCAGGTTTAAGTGAATGTAAAGAGATATTTTCATCCTATTGGCTTTATTAACGATAAAATTTTAAAGAGTTCGTACATACTATTTAAAGTAATTGGAAATCTGTTGTTATAAGTAAAGAGTGATATTTATTATGAAGTCGAGAAGTAGCTTAAACAATTAAAAAGGTCAAGTTTTTATTTATTTACGATATTTATACAAATATTTTACAAATTAAGAATATTTTGAAATATAATTATATCTTCGAATTTAAAGGGAAATGGAAATTAATTCATCTATAAATATATATGAATTAACGAATAATTCGGGTAATAAGCGTTCCTATATTATATGCAGTTGAAATAAAAATTTAAAAAGAACATTTATTTTCACAGTGACTTGCAAAACGACCCATAAAATATTTTGAAATATTTAAATAAATATTTGTCATTTTATGTATATAAATTAGATAAAATTATTTATTATGATACGAGAGAAAAATCAAAATTGTTATGACATGAAGTTATGTAGCTTCTACATGTTATTTTGATGAGGTAGCATTTCTTTCCTGCCTTGAAATTTATGAACATCAACAATTCAGACTGAAAGAAGTGAAATATCTCACTTCTATATGTGTGTATTCATGTTTTCATGTATAAAAGAATAAAGATAAATGCAAACTCTAGATATCGTTTTTTAGTTTATATATATATTTTCTTGATTAATTCCTTATAAACTAATAAAAAAATAACAGTACTTTTCAACAGCATTAAAAATATATTAAAAAAATGTTTTTCATATAATCAAAATATTTCTTTTATATCAAATTTCACAACTCTTTTTTTAATTTCTTGTAGAATATTGTTTTTATTGTTTCTACGGGTTGCACATTATTTAGTTATTTATATATAACAAACCACCAATACTTTATATATTAGTTTCAAGAAATTTACCAAGAACAAATTAAATAAAAATGTATAACATTGTTTTTCTCATTCTGAAACATTTCTTAATGCATTTAACATAGAATTGCAAGCTTCAGTTTCTCTGAAAATAGAAAAATTATACATTTAGAGATATTCTTTTATCTATTCGTATAACATTCTTGAGAGAAATTTCCAGAGATTTATTCTTTCTAATAAACAAACTAAAGATTTAAAAAAAATGTTGTATTTTAAAAAATTTAAGGTGATTTGATTCTAACGAGATATATTATGCCTGTAAAATGGTTTTTCCATAATGATTAAATTTTATAAAATATCTTGGGATATTAGAATTACAGGTTATACTGATAGTACATTCAATAATATTACACGTTAAAATATATTGATGAATAGCTTTGTGAAGAGAACAGAATTTGGGATCCAGAAAAAAAGGATTTTTGATCGATAAGTGATTTAATTTTCTTCAGCTTGGTTATATTAAGAATTGATTCTATTAAAATGTATGAAGTGATAGTTTTCCCAGAATTTTTCAATGAAGAATCATTTCCAACAAAATAGATCCAGTATTTTCTAATGGAAAAATCCACAAGTTCTTCAGAAAAAGTTCTTTAAGTACCTTTCATCGTATTCCTTGAACTTGTGTTTTGATGCACTGCCTCAACGAAGGTACTTGGTTTTTAATTCTGTTTGTGGAGAAGCCTGATGAATTAGAAATTTTCTAATCCACAAATGCTATGATGTAAATATATATATATATATATATATATATATATATATATATATATATATAGTAAATGTCTTTAAATTTACAGTATTTTGGGAGATTTACAAATTGTTGTAGATGGTGTTGTGAATCTTCAAGGAGAGGTTTCTGATACTGGTAGAACTTTTTAATATCCAAAGTTCAAGACATTTTTCTTTTTTTTAATATGCAATAAAACAATTATATTGATTGGCTAAATTAAATGATAGGAGGATTTTATCTGATTATGTGATATAAATTGGAATTACATTTTGGTGCTATTCTATTTATTAGAAAGAGGAGAGTTTAACTATCTTCATACATGAATTTTTTTTTCAAAAATGAACTTTGTTTACCCTCTTTTTTTAAAAAAAAATATAAGGAACTCAAAGAGGTAAATTAAAAAAAAAATTAGAAATGAATCACAATACTTATTATATGTGCTGTGGATTAATTATTTAAAAACTAATTAATACCTTCAGTATTACATAGATTATATTGGTTGAATCTTGCCATATTTATTTGATTTTTGAATTCTCCAATAAGAGATAGAGATCATCCAATACAACTGTAAAAATATATAAAAAATTGTGAACAATATTTAGTTATACTATTTTAATCAACATATGAATCTAACTGTAAGGGCATTGCTTTGAGATTGTTCTTACAATATGAATATCTAAAAATGATAAATTCTGTTTCACAGTGAATTATACATGAATCAGTTTAAATTCCTTTTTAATAAATTTAGGAATGATAGATTTTGCGTTCTTTATACTTACTCCAGTGTTTCTCAAACTTTCAATACTGGCGCCCCCCTTTTCAATCACAATTTTTATCGCGCCCCCCTTATACATTAATAAATTACTGAATGCAATAATAATGCACTTTGACGCTAAAGCTACAATACACGATCTTAATTATAAACCGTACAAATTAATAACATAAGTATTAAATTTTGTATATGTTTACTTTTAAGCAAAAAAAAAAATTTAAATAATAGGATAATATCATGTTATTTTTCCTTTCTCTGATTTTTAAATTGGAACATATTGCAAAATGCGGGGCTGCTTAGGGAAAACAAAATATAGATATCAGCTAAATATAGAAAAGAACTCAGAGGGTCAATTTCTAAAAAATTTTTAAAACTTTGCCTTGCAAGACAAGCCCATGGAAGTCGCTAATACTTATTAAACTTGTTCTTAATTCAGTATTAATAAGATAAGGATTAAATTTTTTATATATGTTACTCTTAAGTAATATATATTTTAAGTAAATTATACTTTTAAGTAATAGGTTAATTATTTTATTTTCATTCTCTAATTTTTAAATTGAAACAGATTGAGAAATAATATTTAATTAAAGATTTATTTCCTTCGAGAGATCCATTTCTAAAAGTTCAAATGTCATTAAAAAATAGCCTAATCTATATTGCTCTTTATCATATCCATTACATCTGGCATTCTCGCGAACGTTCATGTGAGTCTAGACAACCTAACATACGTCTGCACAAAACATGTAAAAATGCTGTACCTCGTACAATTCTAGTCAGTCTTGCCCGAATCGATTAGCTACCGAATCTCTCTTGAATGTACATTTCATAATTCACGCGTTAATTGTAATTCACGGTATTAAGTATTTACGCGGCAGTGGATTAAAACAAAATCATAGAAATATTTTTAAATCACAGCGAGCATTCGACGATAATAAAGCAACAACAAGTACACAGACGAGGGCAAATTGATAGCAAGTTACGAATGGGTTAGGGATCCATTTCAAAATACTTCAGAAGGGCTCTCAACTGCCGAAAAAGAGATCTTCATAGATTTCACATCCAGTGACGAAATTAAAGGGCAATTTTGTAATAAATCACTCTTTTAATTCTGGATAGAGGTGGATGCTGAATTTTCTGCACTGAAACAAAAAGCATTTCGTATACTATTACCATTTTAACATCATACCTTTGTGAATCCGATTTTCTGCGATGGCTACTTTGAAGACAAAATATAGATCTGAGTTAAATATCAAAAATAACCTGAGTGTCAATTTCAATTTTAGCCTTCCTTGAAAACTTTTGCTCTGCAAGACAAGCCCATGGAAGTCACTGATAATTATTAAACTTATTCTTATACTGGCTGAAGTACCCACTCTTAACACGAGTTTATTTTTTAAAAAATGATAATATATTATTCTTGATATAATAGCTTAATTGTAAGGAGAGTAAAACCAAGTGCATCACAATGTATACAAAAATGTAAAATGATTTATTGAAATGAATACTCATATTATAAACGGTTTTGAATGAACTGTAATTTTAAGCCTCGCAGAATTAGCATTTAGAATAAATGTTAAGTAATAAAAAATATAAAATTCTAATGAATAACAATTGTGTTATTTTTTTAATATTTAAAGCGAGAAAGCCCGGGATCAGGTGTGCACTCGATACTAACGTTAATGGTCGCGGGAGTGATGCACCCCAATTTTTTTTTATAATTATTTTCAATATACAACATAAAAATCACAATTTAGTGAATAATTTAACTAAGAGAAAATATACTTACCTATTTCAAGGATTTTTCTATTTGTCTTTCATAATTTGAGAAAATATCCAATAAAACTGAACTAAATTGTTCCAAATGTGCGTGACCTTAATAAAGGACACAAATCAGACATTTTGCTAACTTTACAGGAAAGTTATTTGCAAGCAAAACTGTCACATTTTGTTCACGTTTTTGTAATTTTAATATCCTTTGATGATCGACAAATATCCTGTTGAACTTTTTCTTGCTTGTGTCTTTTTGACAGGGTGAAGTGCATTTTGCGGTACAGTTATGGCTTCATATTTTCTTGATAAAGTTCTTAATGTAGCTATTGAAAATTTTCCTTTCGTTTCATGTTTATTGCTTTTCTCAAATTTACTTTCGCTTACATGATTAATATGCATTATTTCAGCAAGTGTTTCCCTTGTTTGATCAGCTTCAATTTCCTTTCAGAGAGATCACAGATGTGCCCAATTCTTTTTTTAAATTCTGCTCATTTACATTTATAAACCATAATCAGTCGTACAGCATCACAATTAAAACCACTAAGTTATTCATAGGGGAAAATGCAGCATGTTCAAGAAAATATTTTTGAAAAATAGTGGTCGTGCCGGGAACTTGGTCTAAACAAGTACCTTAAGATTCTAAAAAAACGTTTGCCACTCCCAAAAAAGGAGATATGTTATCAATTCATTTTAGCTCCCATTAAGACTGTCATTTTAGAGGATTCTCTGTCAAGCTCATTGGTAACAAATAAATAATTTTCCCAGAATTAACGATTTTTGTATTATATGTTTCAGTATACTCATAAAAAAAATCTTGGCCAATTAATCTTTCAAAGTGTTCAATATGCTTATCCATGTATCAAAAAACTCTTTCACATAGTGAAAAAAAAGCGCTACAGAATTATATAATTTACAACTTCCCTAAAAAAAAGGGATGCAGGTAACTATACCAGTAAGTTCGAAAGCCAGCAAAAGTAATATTTTAAGTTAAAAGAAACGTAATAAAAGAATCTCTCATCGTAGGTTTACAGCAAGCAAACAAAATATTTTTTTATTTGGTTATAGGATCAAAGATAGCTAATGAGCGTTCAAAGTAGAATCTTTTATTTTTGATGACCTTTTTTCACCAGATGATACATATAAATCATATCAATGTAAATCTGTATTTTTTTATTATATCAGAAAGTATTTTTTTTCATTCCAGTAAATTAATTTTTTTTAACCTTTTATTTTCAATATGCTCGCGCCCCCCTTGAAGGGTTATCGCGCCTCCCCCCAGGGGGCGCGCCCCACAGTTTGAGAAACACTGACTTACTCACATCACGCTTTCCAAAATAAAGAAAATTTGTTTTTTATCATTCAACTATATCAGTTAAATATTACTTAGACTGTCTTCTCTCTTTTAAATTTTTTTTAAAATATAAATAATAAAATTTAATTATTGGAGCTTTTTTTTTCTTTGATCTGAAAAGAAAAGTTATAAATATTTACTACCTTTCATGAAAGTATTTGTTACAGATTACAAGAAGCAGCAGTTTGAGTTTCACATTACATCAGGAATAAAAACAAAGTAAATTTTAAAGGAAAGTGTTAATGAGTAATCAATCAGGTAATTCAATTCATCAGGAATACGGTACAGCAAAATATTCATTTAGATCGCTCACGAACTTGTCTCAAATGTATCATTTTTAGGTAAAACATTAGATAATATTCTGTTTGTGCTACAGTGAAATTTTTGACATTTACTTTTTCTTACGGCATTTACAAGGTCTTTCATTCCCCTAAATTCTGCAGTTTTTTCATCCAATCTAAAGAGAATCATATTAAAATAAAAAAATATAATGATGAAATATAAAAATCATATAATGTTGGTAAAGAAGAGTTACCAATACTCTTGTTTATAACAACTAAAAAATCTATGTAATGCAAACGTCTGGCTATTAAAATTGCTACACCAGGAAGAAATGCAGATAACAAAATTATATTTATTGAACAAATATGTTATTCTACAAGTAACAAGTTATTAATATTTCAAGAAATTTGGGTGCATAGATCCTGAGAAATCAGTACCCAGAACAACCACCTCCGACAGTAATAACAGAACTTATACCCCTGGACATTGAGTCAAACAGAAATTGGATGGCATGTATAGGTACAGATACCCATGCAGGTTCAACACGATGCTACAGCTCATCAACCATAGTGAATGGCGTATGGTAACGAGCCAGTCACTCAGCCACGATAAACCCGACGTTTTCCATTGACGAGAGATCTGGTGAAAGTGCAGGCCAAGACAACAGCTGAAAATTTTCCATATCAAAAAAGGTCCGTACTATAAAAGCAACATGCAGTCGTGCATTATCCCGCTGATACTTAGGGTTTTGCAGATCTCGAATAAAGAGTAGATCCACGAGTCGTAACACATTAGAATGTAACGTGACCTCTTCAAAGTGCCGTGAATGCAAACAATAGGTCACCAAGATGTGTATCCAACTGCACCCAGATACCATCACGCCAGCTGATGGCCAGTACGATGATGACGAATGTACGCTGCTAATGTGCGTTCACCACGATGTCGCCAAACACGGATGCATCCATCTTGATACTGTAAACAGAGCCTGGATTCATCCGAAAAAAATGATGTTTCGCCATTCGTGCTCCAAGGTTCGTCGTTGATCACACCATTGAAGATGCTCCTGTCTCTGATGCAGCGTCAAGGGTAGCCACCGCCATGGTCATCGAGCTGAGAGACCATGCTGCAGCATACGTCGTCGAACTATTCGTGTAGACACTTGTTTTCTTGCAAACGACCCCGATTCTTGATTCAGGGCACGAGATGTGGCTGCAAGAACTATTAAGGCCATGTGGGTAACATGCCTGTCTTCTCGACTGTTAGTGATAGGGGGCCTCATATATCCAGCATGACGTTCCGTATTACCGTCCTGAACACATTGATTCCATATTCTGCTAACAATCATTGCATCTCGGCTGACGCGAGCACCAATGCTGCGATACGATAAACTGCAATCCCGTACGCTGCAATTCAACCTTTATCAAAATGAGAAATTTTCTGGTACACATTTCTGCTTCTTACTTGAGGCATCACAACAATTTTGCACCAGGCAACAACGTTCAAATGAAATTTGTGTATGAGAAAACGGCTGAACAATTTTCTCATTTAAACATATTGTATATGTCGCTAGCGGCGCCTGCTTTGTCTGAATGCGCTGAAAAGCTAATGATTTGCATAATATAGCACATCCTTCCTTTCATTTAAGTTTCATGTCTGTAGAGTGTCGCCTTCTTGGTGTAGCAATTTTAATGGCCAGTAGCGTATTTGATAAAAAAAATTTAAGGAAATTGTATAAGACTAATGGAAACTTTTTAAAAGTATATAATTTAATGAATTTTAAGATTAATTTTTCCTTTTTATTCAATACTTTTTAAAGAAGTAAAATTTTGTTACTTTGCCCTTTTATGGATGAAATCGTGTTATAAAATCTGAAATATGCAAACAAAACCTAAATTAAGGGAACATGTTTTAATGGTTCTACTTATTACATTTAATCCCGCAAATACTAATTAAGTAACGAGTTTCTATTTATTTTAAGCAACAACGTCAATTTTGCAATATAGTAAAATAAAAATTACTAAACTATTAAAGAAATATGATCCATGCTTTCAGTTAGCATATTGTTTGTTTGTAATTTATGACCCTAAGTTAAACTTTGTAGTAAAAGGAATGTCATTATAGATAAATGTAAGTCTTCCACATGGCCGTCTTTGCGTAATGTTAAGGAATAAGATCCGAATTTTGAACATGCTTTTCAGATATAAAAGAACTCCAACATTAATATTATATTCTGGATTCGCTATCTTACAGAGAGCGGTATATCTTACAATACTCCATATTTTTATCCGAGCTCTGATCCATTTTTTCTAGCATAAAATGTGTTTTGCATTTTTTCTTCTATGAGCTAAATGAGCTATCTCATTACATGTTCAAATAAAATATAAATTATTTATGAAATATTTTGAAATTTTAAAAATGCTACATTATAAATAGATGTATGAATTATAATATTGCAAGTTTTCGTAAACACTGAGATATTTTTTTGTCTGAAATTACTCTCTGTGAGTTTAGTTCAGGCTTTCATACAGGCAGCCTTAAGATATCCATAAAATTAACCGGAATTCTATGGTTCACGTATAAAGTCTTGCGTCTATAGTTTCTTCAAATATCTTGATAAAATAACAATTTTAACGGTCGATTAGAATTTAAAAAAGTAAAGTAGCAAATATAACTTACATATTAGCTAGCTTGAAGTAAAAAACTTCTTTAAATAAGCTTATATGTAAGTTATATATGTTATATTTATATTATAGTAAGTTTATAGATGCAGTTTCCTTTTTGTCATCTCTGACCACTTCACAGAATATTTGCTTCATGCGCACTAGATCTGCTAACGCAGACCGTCATACGAAGAAATTATTTCAAGAGCTAGATTTATGAATCTTATGCTACGTTTACGTCTTCTGCCTGTTGCAGGAATTGTCACAACTGTAGGCACAAGCTAGAAGCAGACCTAATGGCAACAGACCTAAGGCAAACACCAAGGGGCCATATTTTGAACTTTTCCTTTTTTCTGGATAAGGATAAACTTCTGTATACTTTTCGTCTACAGGGGAATCATAGTCATATCCTGATGGTACATAATACCTATTTTAATGGGATATCCAGGGCTGACTATAATAAAAAAATAAAATAAATGTTTATGAGTAATCACTTTTATTTTGAAGACAACTTTGTGTGTGTAACACGTAAAACTCTAATTTTTACCTACACTTATTTCATCTAAAGTTAAGCAATTAATATTCAAGAATACATAAAAGGGACCCAGAAAGGCAATAAAACTTTCGCACAAAATAGTGTATGATTTAATATCATATTTTTAGATTTAAGTAAATTTTTTAAATGTTTACTACAAATCATATTTGAATTATGAAGTCACATTCATTAATCAAAATTTTCGTCATTAGTATTTTAAACTTTAAACTACAATATGAATTAGAGCCCATGCTCTCTAATTTAATATCATAGCATGATTAAAATACTGCATTATCAATTAAACGATGTCATGAGTTTTTCATATTAGATCAAAGAACAAAATATTTAAGATTTTGAAGTACTGGGTGATTTTTTTTTTAAAATAGACATTATTCAGACGCACCTGGAGTTTGATCTAACAACCATAATGACATCAACTTGGTATGGAGATTAAGGATGTCATGTGGAGTAAGATTTCATGGAAAAAATAGATCCATATATATAGCCAACAGGGTTATTTATGGCGCTGTTGTAGTTCACCAAACCAAGAATCAGCTTTAAATACAGGTATTAAAACAAAATCTAAATTTATGCCTTCACTTGCGAAAAACAAGGCAAGCAATTCATGCTATAATAACATGCAGAATGCTCCGAAGAATATTCTCAGCTGGAAGTGAGCCAGCTCAAATAAATATGCGACTCACATTACCAAAACGCTCATTACTCTGATAAAGCTACATTATCTTAATAATCCACGGCTCATTGTAAGCTTAGAACCGTACAGAAACTACTAAGAGGGCTTGACTGTTTAAGGCTTTGGAAGGAATGGAAAAGAATTGCGAAGAAACAAAGCCACAGATACTTCGTCCAGCCACAGGAAGTAAACCTGTGTTAGAAAAAGTGATAAAAAATGTTGCAACTTCAATCATCGACAGATCACATTGAACCATTGTTGGTACACATATATAAAAACAGCGTGGAATATTTCTTGTGACATTTTGCGTATGGCCGTAGGAAATATTACACAGAAAATGCACGCTGTATCATCTCAGAACTGCGGTTATGTTGAATATAGTCGTTTTTTTGCAAGGAAGTAGTGAATGTAGTGAATAAAACATAACATTTCGTTACTATTTTGCATGTAATAATTATATTATTATTATTTGTAACGCTTTTTGCATTGTACAGCTCTATTAATGTTTAAATACCCTACTTACCCGGTCGTAATTTTTTTCCATAACAAGTTATGTACTATTACTTTTGTTAGATCGAGCTAAAAGTGGCTCTGAATAGTGTCAGTTTAACCAAAAACACCCTGTATTTTGAAATGTTATAGCTTAAACATTCCTGGAATGTACAATACGTATTTTAAATACTTTTAGCTCAATAAGACACGTTTAAGTTCAGGCAGAAATATTTTCATTGGCTTGTTTCTATTTCTCTTTTCAACTGGAGCTACTTTTTACCAAACAAAAAATCTGTTCACTCAACTAATATCATAATTAGCCCCACTACGGTAATTGCTAATCTTGATTAAACTTTTCCTATAAATAATATCCTGTTGCAAAAACGGATGAGCAGATGTTATATGGACTATACATGAGATGCTGCCAAGGAATTAAAAGAAAAATATACTTCGGAAATATCTACCAGGTGGAGCTATAAATAGTATAACTTAAGTTTAACAAAATGAGAAGACTTCATTGTTGTGATTACTTAAAATATTTATTTTTCTACAATATAAATAACCCAAAGGAATGATAAGAGGATACTGAGTAGTACAGTGTTCATTGTAACATTTCATAATCCAGCTCTGTATCTATCCCAATGAATCAAAATGATTCAAGCTTCTTTCCCTCAATAAGTAATTTTGCCTGTTTCTAACAAAACTACTTTACCGTTAAAAAGCTTTAATACTTAAAGTTAATTCTCTTTGTGGCAATACTTAACATAAAAATTAATTATTTTTCTATTCACCTATGTACTATAGAACATTTTTTCTAACATTTGTAGATTTTAAAATTCTGAAAAAACTTTTCAAATTCAGCCTAATGAACAACCTTAATTGTGTGTGATTTATATATATTTACCATAGACAGTATTATCATTGTACTATGAATGTTCAGGTTCTCCATAGTGCTTTTAGGTGGGTATTGTGAGTAGTAATTTTTTGTTGTTGAATAGTTTGGTTTTCATAACTTGCTTTTTCCGATCCAAAAACCTTCGAAAAAAATGTCAGGATCTGATGTTGATGGAAAAAGACCAAATTTCCCCTCCTTTTTGAGATTTGGTTGGGGGGATTAAGATTAGGGGGTTTTAGGTTTTTGTCTGGTGGCTTTTCATTTTCTGAAGAATACCCGTAATTGGAATAAAAATTATCCATGTATTCATTATCTTCTGAATTGAAATAATCAGATGGTTTCCTGAAATCAAAGAATAATGCATTTTGATTAACATATTTAGAAGCCTTTAAACCCCCAAAAAATAAATTTTAATTTTTTAGTTTAATAAAATTAAATTTAAAATTTTTTAAACCAGAAGCTGTTTTTTTCAAAAGAAAATTTTTATAAATGTAAGAAATATATTCTGACATACATTACGAAAAGTAAAAATTTAAACCCCCAAAGAAAAATTTGGGAAAACCAAGAAATAATGCACGAAGGTCATAAATTTCAGGAGGATAGTGGTGAGATTTTTTCCTTCCCGCGAAAAATTTGAGCATGCATCTGATCCCGTGGTGCTCATATTCGGGCTATTAAAACCACTATTTTTCCCTTCTCAGAAACAGTATCTGACGTTTTGCGTGATATTTGCGACTTTCGAAGAAGTGTAGAAAATTACTCTGAGAGGTCGGAAAGCTCAATACCATCAGTTAACAACCAGGGAACGTGACCGTATTATGGAACTCCATGAAATAGGGTTTGTCTCTGCTCACAATAGCAGCTCGTGTCGGGCACAACGTAAGTGCCATCCAACATTGTGTCACAGTATAGACTCAGAAAAATCTATATGCAAGCTGAAGAGGAAGTAGTGCACTCAAGTGCATGCCAGGTGCCTCCAGGAACAGGTGGATCTGTTCTTACCCAAACCATATGCAAAAATATTGCAGAGGGGCGTTAAAGCTCGGACCAAACAACAGAGCTACCATTTACTGCTTAACACAGGGCTAATCCCCACATTACGTACCCGGGCCAAGCAATTTGGGGATTGTTCATGGATTTTTTTTTTTCGTCCGTGGAGGAATGAATTTTCGGGGCGGGTATGGGGTGACCCGAGAACGCTACGAACCAACCCATTTGCCGAGCATCAAACCGTCCCCACCAGGGGAAACATGGATTGAAGTGGCATAATTTTTCACGGGCCTCCGAACGGGCGGTCGCTTATTAGCGAACCGTTTGTATACACGTTATGGGGGCCTATTTTTCGCCCCTTTTTTGCGGCCCACACACAACACAGTAAGCAAGACAAGCCAGGGAAAATTTCATGCGGTAAACCTTTTTAGCAGCCTGGGCAGGGGTTTGACATCCCCTTCCCCAGCTACCCAAAATTCCAAAAACTGAATCCCATTCACCTGTGAGATCCTTTTTTTGGCGCCATGAACTAACCATAGCACAAATCGGGGATGGGTCTCAGACGCGGTGGGGTGCCCGGGGGCAAAATTTCGGCAACCATCAGTGGATTAACTGATAGAATGCCCCACTTTTTTGCCTTTTACATCATCCTGAGGTGGGCACATAAGGTACCGAATAAATTGGTTTTTAAAGGGTTTTTTTGTCTTTTTTTAAACATTTTATTCCCCCTCATCGCTACCTTCCCGAAATTTTTCATGAAACCACGTGCATTATTTTTGATGTTTAACCCTTTTTAGGAGTGTATTAAAAATTTAATTTTAGGCAATTTTGTTATTAAATACGAAAAAAGAATCAAAAAAGAACCAAAAAAAAAGTGCTAAATAATACACTGCTGAAGGTTATAGTAAGCTGCTAAGAGATCAGGTTAAATTTAAAAACTTAAGAAAAAAAAAGTTAATTTTTTTTGGGAACCCCCGATAAAAACGCAAACTCATTTCTATGATATTATTGAATGTTTTTTAACAATTATTATGTAAATTATTGATTTTTTGGTTTTGTTGAATCTGAGTTATATTTTAATAACAATTGGGGCCCCTTAAAAAATTTTTGCTTACTTATTATTAAATATAGAGGAGAAAGGTAATATTAATGCACTCATCATTTTAATTCTTCGAAAAATAACTTTTTATAGTAAGTACATTTTCTATATAATGAACTTTTTTTTTTTGATTCAATTTTTTTTTTTTTTTAAAATATTTCTGGGCATTTTGTTATTTCTCTTTTTAAAAATTTTACGGTGGTCATAAATCTTGAACTGGTTTTATTAGGTGCCCAATCCTCAAAAAACAGTAGAATTCTAGGCGTTTCATTCAGGAAGTTCAACCTTTTAAAACTCATTGTCCATTCAGTAGATCACTTCGATGTCCCTTGCATCCTTAGGGGTTGTCTTGTGTCCCCGTGTCCTTTAGTAGTGTTCATTGATCACGTACTAGTAACTTCCTTTCTTTTGGGTAAAAAAAGTCAAAAATAAGTAATTTAGCATCAAAAAAAAAAATTTAATTCTTCGGAAGTAGACAAAGGTTCAAAAACTTTCCTTTCAGTTTCTTTTTTTTTTTTTTTTTTGATAAGTAAGATATATAAAATAAATATATATAAATTTTTAATTTTAAAATTTAATTTCTTTTTTTTTAACACATATTGATTAGTTTAAAAATTTGATATGTTGTTTATAAAAGAAGAAAAAGAACCCTATATAACAAATTTTCCAAAAACGAACTTTTTTTGAATTTACCTTGTTATGTAGAGGTCCAACTGTATTATGATTTGTACATAGAATGCAATTTCATATTTAATATGGAAATGTTTAAAAACCCGGGATTTTTGGGAAAAAATAAATTACCTGGTGATTACACGATAAGGGAATGGGCCCTTGACAAAAGATGTTAAAGGCTAAACACTCTATTTATAAAAAAAAAGAAGTTGTAAGGACGCCCCCTCAGGGCCCCCTCCTTTATTATCAGCGGAGCTAGAGGTTAGGAATAAATGAAGAACAAGGTATCTTTACGCTTTATTAAGATCTTTCCAAACCCTCAGATTAGATAATTTGATAAAAGTGAGAGAAACGGG
>BMAV01024933.1:0-11449 GCA_019973955.1 Trichonephila inaurata madagascariensis | reverse complement strand
TTTATAAAATAACAAGATTATTATTTTCCATTCACTAGAACGAAAATTGCAAGTGTTTTATTAAAGGCAAAATGCATACTTTAAAATGCGTATTACTCTATAAGTAATTTTTTTTAAATGCTCATACGGGGGCAGGGATTGCACAAAAAGTTTTGAAAATAATTAACTGAAATTTTTTGTGTATGTTCTGTATAATAACTTCCAGATTCATCAATTCCTGTTTTATTACAAAATGTATAGTCCCTTATGAGAATATAATCATTGTTTTTTTAAGCAATTTCGTACCACAACTAAGATAAAGTACTCTAGTTTTTTTGAAAAATTAAAATGTCTCTTATTCTAAAGGTCATTTCAAAAATGAATTCCAAAGCAACAGATCAAAATTGAAAAACTGAAAATTTGTTCATAAACTTTTTGTACAGAATGATCCCCGTTTATGTAATTTGTTGTCAATTTTTAAAAGTTTTTTAACCTTTTAGTAATAATAATTTCTTTTTCTCTTCTTATTTTTAGCATATTCTTCTTATAATGAACTTAATAAATCTAAAAACCACAACAAAATCCCCGTATCTCCATTGTTTTAAAACAAGAAAAAGGTGTCGCAAGTCGTCGTATACCTTAAGCTGGCACCCCAATCCGCAAACTTACACACCACATCAACATAAGGATTTTGAACCTTAAGTGTTTCACCTGAAACAGCTCCCCTACATGGTAGAACTTTAGTGCCACCAAGAAAATTTCAAAGTAAGATTCTACATCCATGAGGCAATGCTAATTTGTACTAATTCTATCTCTGACAACTCTGCAACCTTGTACTGATAAAATAACAGTAACGTAAAGGGAATAGTTTAAACTCCACATGGCCACATTACAGAGATTTAAGTGGAGGGGAAAAAATCTCACCGTGTTCAAATAGCAGTTAGTCACATTATTGCATGAATAATTCTTTTCGGTTAATATTTCATGTAATTACTCAAACTTTTGAATTCTGCAATTAGTAATCTTCTGCGCGCAAGCACACAATAGTAAATTTGAATTAGTAAAACAATAAAATACAAAACAAACAAAAAAATTAAAGAGAAATAAAATGCTAAAATATTTTTAAGGGGAATATGAAGCCTATATGCCGACAATGCTAAATTGAATATTTTCGATGGAACTTTTCTCAAAATCTGTTATATGCACATGCTTGAAAATTTTCATACAATTAAAAGGAAGCTTTCTTATTATACTGAAATGAGCTTTTAGCTAATTTCGAATTTATTTTTAGTTTATAAAATATTTTATCAAACATGGTGAAATTTAACCCATTTTTCACATAAAAAAATTTGTAAAAAAATAAATCGTTTAATTTTTTAGAGAAAAAGCGCATTTTAGTATGTATTAGCCATCATTATAAATATATAATAAAAAATGTATACACCTGTAAACAGTAGTTTCTCAGAAAAGGTACATCGAACATCAAAATTTACATTTTGAGATAAACTGATTTTTTAAAGGGATCGACTCGTTAACCTATTTAAAAGGCGCATAAATGGATAATTTTCAGATATTTAGTGTCACTTAGGGTAGTATACAATTGTTTAAGAATTTTGGGCAACAAAAATTATTTAAATACAATATTTTTTGGGAAAAAATTAACTTAAATAATCTTTTTCAATATTCTCCTTTGTGAAAAATGCTCTATTATAATAATTATTTTTCCTGTACATAGCTCAACCCCTTTACAGAGGCTCAACTATGATGTTTGAAAAAATTTCCCCCTTTTTTTCAGAGTTCAAACCCATTGAAATAATTATCGGCGTTTTTTTCTTAAAATTTCTCCCTCTGTTATCGTAAAACACGGATAAACCCAATTTTTAAGTTATATATTTCAAAATTCCAGTTGGGCCTCTGTACAGAGGTTTGAGCATATACAGGCAAAATATTTTTTATAATAGAAGTATTTTTTACAAAAAAGGGGAATATTTTGAAAAAGGGTCATTCTATGTTCCTTTTGTCAAAATATTGTACTTAACAATGTTTTATTTAATACTATTCTTAAAACAATTTTGTATACATTTTCTAATCTAAGTGACACTAAATATCATAAATATTATCCATTTATACGCTTTTGTAAAATCACGGTTCCGAACGTAGTCGGATACCTTAAAATATTTGTTTTAACTTATCTTTGCACTTTTAAAATTGCTGCTGTTTTAGCTTGATTGCTTGATTCTCTAGTTTTATATATTTATCAGTATTTACTATAAATTGAGTTTTACATTTGGGGGAGAGGGGGTAGATAATTAGATTTCGTTTCGTTCTCGATTCAATCATAGTAAGATCATGATCCGGATAATTTTAATGGTCAAATATTATTCCCGTACATATTCTCCGAAAAATAAGGAATTTCAAACTGCATGTCAACTGGAAAAATAGTAAGTCTATGTTATTATGTGATGACCATGGTCCAAGTTTAGGCTTAGGCCTAATACCATATGCAATCATTCAACTCATTGAGTCGAAATGGGGACATTAATCGAGCCTGTTTTTGTTTTTAGGTTTTTGAGTTTATGCCCCCGGCACATTTATTTGTTTCAAAATTACCGTTTGAACCAATTTTTTAAATGCATGCTATATCCCGGCCCCTTTAAAGTTTTTCCGGGTATCATACTTTTTCCATTTTCCCGGGGTTTTCCCAAAAAAATTTTTAAGTTTTGGGGGCCCCAGGGCCCCGGAATCTTTAAGACATCCCGGGCCTTTTTAAATTCCTTCACGCAAAACCGCACCTGCACAAAATTATTTTTTGCCTTCAGCTGGGATTTGTGCGTGCGGCAAGTTTAGATACTTTTTGGGATTTCGGGGTTTTCATACAGGGAATACGTTTAACGTGGAAACGAAGACGAAAATATTTTAACACAAAATAATACGAATTTTTCCCGGGGACAAACTACAGTGTTTTATCAAGCATTTTTTTCTTAAATAAAAACAAAAAATTGTTAACCAAAAAAGATTTCCCTCTGGGAATGAGCAAAATAGGAAATACCCGGAAAGATTTAAGAGGGGTGTGTTGGGTGGGGAAAGGAGAGATGATTTCGTACTGTTTTTCTTTATTTTTGGACTGTTTTACTGTATCATTGAAAGAATTCGTTGCAGTAGATGATGATAATGTATATATACAGCCCTAAATTATGAGGGAAAGACTTTTTGGGAATTTTGTTCCCAAAAAATTTCCCTTTTGGATAGAGATTGGATGGCAAAAAATGAAAAATAATACAGTTTTAAAAAAACCTGCCAGGGATTTGATAAATAATAAAAAGTTCCTGTTCGCTTTCATCTGAAATGAGGAAATCATAAAAAAGTACACCCATTTAGACGCAAAATTCCAAGGGGAAAATAACAAAAGGGGATGACTTTGGGAGCAATTTTTGGGACAATTTGATGCAAAAAAATAGATTTTTAAAAAACTTAAAAAAATTGTTTTGTTTTTCTTTGAATGAGCGAGTGAATATTAACGTGGGCCTTTGCTACCGAGGGCTTTAAACAACGGACCCCGAATTTTCCCCCCCAAATTTTGCCCCAACCACAACAAGGGGAGGAGGGTTTAAATCGACAGTTTTAAATGTGCAACCCCCCCTCCCGGCGGGCCCCTGCGGGCGGTACTGGGGAATTTTTGGACACCCCCGGGTAAAAAAAATTCCGTTACCTTGGGACCACTAAAGGGGGAGTTAAGGCCAAAAAAACACAAAAAGGGTTTTTGGAATTAAATTTAAAGTTTTTTTATTCATTTTTTTTAAATTTTATAGTTTTTTTTTCCGATTTCAAACGTTCTATAATTATTATCATTTTATACATATCTATGTAAATAAAATAATCTCTAACAAACTTTTATTTTTTTGATATGTTTTTTTTTTTTTGTTTTTGGAATATCCTTTTACACAAAGTTTTTTTTTAATTGATTAAATTTTAACGTCGCACTTTTTAGCTCCACCAGGGCTTTTGGCGACGGACCATTTTTGGAACCATGGTAAATGAATGGACGACAATTGAGCTAAAACCTCCTTTTCTAACTACTAAAACCACCCCCAAGGGGGAAGGGGCCAGCTTTTGACAGATTTAACGTGCATGGCTCCCCTTTACAAGGCGGGTCTTTAGGGGTACTGGGGCTCGAACTAAAGAAAAGGTAGAACCCTTCCCGGTCCGGGTACCCCATTACCAATATCCAAAACTTTTTCACCAAAAAAATATTTCAGTCCCCATAGTTCCATGTTAAACGATTTTCACTATAATTAGTGAAAGCACAAAGTTGAAAAATTGAGAGAAACAAGGGTAATGCATTGTATGTATATGTATGTTTAAGTAATTTGTTTGATTTATTCATTTAAAAAAAATACTGTTAATAAAAAAAAATTATACATTAAAATTAAATTAAATTACCAAAATATATTTTTTTGGTTTTTAATTTTTTTCTTATATTTATTTTTTCAGCAGCAGAGTGAAATTAAAAAAAAAAGTTCCAAAATTTGGTTGATTTTTATAAATATTGAACTGTTTTTGAAAAAAAAGAAAATATAAAAATTCACATTTTTATAAAATTAATTTAAATTACTAAATTTTACTTTATAAGATATACTTTATTTAAGTATGTGATTATCATTAATGATATTGCTAAATATTTCCGTAAAATAAAATTTATGAATTTAAAACCGATGATGAATGTTTTTTTTAAAGGGACCGGGCTTAAAATTAGGCAATTTTGCAAAAAATTGACAATTTTTTTTTATTATTTTATTTTATAGGCTATCATATTTTGCTTTATAAAATACCGTTTATTATTTTCCCCCTTTCCTTTGAAAAAAAAACCACACATATTTTTTGTAAAAACAGATGACTCCTACTTTAAGCAAAGCCGACAAAACTTTTAAAAAAAGTGTTTTATTGGGTTTTTTTTCAAAATGCTAAGAGGTCCCCCAGGGTGTTTTTTAGAGGTCTGAAAAAAAACAATTTTCAAACAGGTATAACTCTTTTTTAAAATTTTAAAAACTTTCCCCACATTATTTTAAAAAAATGGGGGCCCTTTAGAAAAAATTTTTAAAAATGTTTTAAAAAATAATAATAATTTTAAAAACATTTTGATATGAAAAAATTTTATAATAAATATTAAACTTTTTTTCGTTGGCCTGGGATTTTCTAAAAAAAGGGGAAATTTTTCTTTGGTTTTTAAAAAAATTTTTTAAATTATAAAATGCATCATACTCTTTTAAACCCCACCTAATTTTAGTATTATATATCTTTTTTATTTCAAAAAATTTTTAAAAATTTCAATTTTTTTAAATATTTTTTTAAAAAAGGTTTTTTTTTATTAAAATATGTAAATTTTTTACCCATTTTTATAAAAAAGCAAAAATGTAATAAAAATACATTTACCTTAAAATCAAAATTATAGTTAGTAATTAAAGTTACTTTATTTAAAAAAGGGACGGCAAAGTTAAAAAACCCCCAAAAAATATCTCTTATAGAAAAAATTTTTTATTTCCTATGCTTATAATTTTTTTAAAAATTTTGTTTATATTTAAAAAAATTTTATACTTTTTTGAAGCCTCATTCCTTTTTTGGGAAAAAAGTTAAAAAAATTCGAATTAGTTAATTTTAAAATTTAAAAAAAATTTTTCCTGTTTGAAAATTGTTTATATTTTCAGACCTCTAGAGAAATTTAACACCCTTGCTCAAAAAGTTATGAAAATAATTATCTGAAACGTTTTGAATATGTTCTGTATAATAGTAGAAGTGTTTTAATCTTCAGATTTATCAATCACTGTTTTATTACAAAATATACAGTTCCTTATGTGAATACAATAACTGTTTTTTTAAGCAATTTCAAATAATAATTAAAATAAAGGGCTCTAGTTTTTGTAAAAATTAAACTATCTCTTATTCTGATGGCTATTTCAAAAATGGAATAGCAAAGCAACACGTCAAAATTGAAACATTGAAAATTTGTTCATAAACGTTTTGTACAAAACGGGTCCCTTTATGCAATTTTTTGTAAATTTTTGCCCATTTTAGTAATAATTTCTTCTTAACTTTAGCATATTTTTCTTAAAATGTACTAAATGAATCTAAAATCCACGAAAAAGTCTCCATATCTCCATTTTTTAAAAAAAATTTGTTGCAAGTAATCAGATACCTTGATAAGCAAAAAGATAGAAACAAATTCAGTTTTTGTAAATTTCCAGCGTGTTTATAGTTATGTATCTATCTTTTTAACAATAAAATATTTTATTGAGCGAGATTACAGTAAAATTGCTTCAGCTTTATTCAATGTTTCTTTTCTTATCTGCTTTAATTTCTGCAATTAATTGAAGATATACGTTGACTTGATTATTTTGAGTTGCACATAAAAAACATCTTGCATTAGCACGGTTTTTGTAGTGAATGAATACCTACCAATTATTGGCTTAGTTTAAAATTTTAAAAGAGGGTTATTCACCAAAATGTAGACCATAACCAGCAAAAAAATATAAGACTTAATTGCATTTATAAAATATGCAATCAAATCTGTATTGCTTGATTAAAACTGTTTTTTTTATTTATCAGCTAAAATAAGCTTTTTTTTCTACTTTTATCACAATTAACAATAGCTAAAAATTTATATTTGTACAAATTTTTAGATACAATATTTTACTTTCTCACAATGTTTTACAAGCAATGCAGTAACATGGTAAATATGCATTGTGTTTTTGAATATGTGTGTATCATCACCCAATTAAATACTGAAGTTCAGAGATAACGTATATTAATTACATCAAATAAATTCTAATGAACAATATTATGTATTAATTACAAGTTATTCTACTAATTTTGTAAATCCTAAAAAAAAACCTGTTTTGGAAGATTTCTCTAAATATTTATTGAAACGTCCATCTTTGTAAAAAATAGATTTATAAGTTGTTTAAAATATTCGCTGTCAGCAACTAAAAGCAAATCATTATACTTTAAACATATAAATATAGAGCGTTAGTTAAAATATGAGTTGATTGAGATAGACAGAGGTTGCATGATATTTTACACTTGGTCCATTAAATAACCTGAACCTGTAACTGATGAATAAAAAAGATTATGTATTTTTTAAAATTTCCTAATATACTTTTTGAAGCTAAACATTTTCCAGTTAAATCTTTGAATAAAATTAGATGTCTTAATGGCAATGATGCTAAACCCCGGGGGTGTTATTCATCAATGTTCACAAAATACATTTTAAATACTTCTCCACTTTTCCCCTTTTTAAAATCCTAGATAGAAACTAATTTTCAAACAGGCAGGATTTTAAGTCCAGTGATTTAAGCTATGGCTTCCAGACATCGAGAATAAATTTAAAAGGAAAGAAAGATATTTTTTTACAAAAAGGAATTTATGAAACATCTTTAATATATCATGGCTGAAATATTTCTCCCAGAAAATTATTAGCTAGAAAGATATGGATTCTAATAGAAAAGCGAGCAGTTGCATATGCGTAATTAAAAAGGATTATACGCTCTCAAATTAAAATTTTTTAATATTTTTTTTAAAATTTCATAACATTTGATCTCTTTCCCCAAAAATTGTTATCAAAACAGGGCAAAAAAACCCCAAAATTTGGAAATTTTTTTTGGGTTTTTAAATTTAAATTTTTATTTTTTACTCACAAATAAAAAATAATTATTTAAAACCCAACATTTTTTTTAAATTGATCTCTCAATTTTTCAAATATTTATATTTTTAGCATCGTATTCCTTAAAAAGTGGAATTTTAGGCAATCATACAATAAACCGTACTACCATCTATACAGTATTTTGTAACATTCGGAAATTTATCAATCAAAAATAGCCAAAATGTTTATATGGTGGTCTGCAAGGTCATTTGGGTTGGACGCCCCTGATATAAAGAATCTGACATTGTTTATTTCATCAAAATACAATGAATTAAATGGGCAGGTCCCATTGTCAGAATGGACGAAGACCGCACCACTAAAAAGTCTTCAATGCCCAACCCATTGGCACAACGAAGAAAGGGCAGGCCAATCTTAGATGGACTTTTGGCCTAGAAAAAAAAATCTCGTAGTTTTGGGAAAAAGAATTTGACTGCAGGAAGAAGGTTGGCCTGGAAAAACTTTTGAGAAGGGCCCAAAGGCCCCCCCTGGGTTCGAGGCCGAGGAAGGAAGGGGGGGAAGGGCCCAAATTTAGGCATTGCCAGCCACTTTATAGTGGTTCAAAAATTTTGAGAAGTGTTTTCGAAACCCCCGGCTTTGGGGCACGACGGAAATAAACAGTCGTATCAATTCGCAATGGTATAGATTAATTTAATATTTAAGTTTCTTAACCTATAAAACACAATGGCATTTCTTCAAATGGAGACTTAAAAAAATAATTATCTGATATAAGGATTTGGCAATGATTATAAATATAAGTAACCCCCGAATTTAGGCGATGGTGGGGCTATTGGTAACGGTTTTCAAACGAAAAGCGGCTATAATTTCGCATATAAATACATATAAATTAATTTTAGTTGGAGTCGAAGACGCAATAAAATAAAAATTTTGATTTAAGGTATCCGACTACGTTTGGAACATGAAAATTATCCATTTATGCGCTTTTTTAAAATCACGACTACGTTCGGAACCGTGATTTTAAAAAAGCGCATAAATGAATAATTTTCATGATATTTAGTGTCACTTAGATTAAAATACATGTATAAAATTTTTAAGGATTTGACAAAAAATATTTAAATAATATTTCGAATTAACTAGAATACCTTCTTTAAATAGTTTTTTTTGGAAAAATGCTTCGTTTATAAAATCTTGGCTGTATATAGCTTAAACCTCTGTACAGAGGCTCAACTATGAGTTTTGAAAAATTCACATTATTTTCATAGTAACAACCCATTGAAATAATTATCGGCGTTTTCTTCTTAAAATTCTCCTCCGTTGTCGTAAAGCATGGATAAACCCACTTCTAAGTTATAAATTTCAAAAATTCTAGTTGAGCCTCTGTAGAGAGGTCTGAGCTATAGACAGGCAAAATATTATTGTAATGGAAGCATTTTTCACAAAAGGAGAACATTTTGAAAATAGGTCATTCTATGTTCATTTTTTGTCAGAATATTGTACCTAAATAATTTTCTATTGTAATACTATTCTTAAAACAATTTTATAAACATTTTCTAATCTAAGTGACACTAAATACCGGAAATATTATCCATTTACACGCTTTTGCAAAATCACGCGGTTCCGAACGTAGTCCGATACCTTAATATAATCTTAGATAACACAAATACACAAAATCGCAAACCGGAGCTGTTTTGATGTATAATCTTACAAAGTAGTCTGCCGGGTGAAAAATTTTTTTCTCCAGCAGAATTTCCTGGTAGCATGCTAACAATTGTTTTTTAATTCCTTGTTTTGTTGAAAATATGCTCTCCATTGGAGTCTATATTTTCTAAAAAAAAAATTTGTAACCCTTTTTCTATTGGCCTTCTGTTAAATTCCTAACCGTCATTCGATCATCTGATTGAGTTGGATTTGTTGTTGTTACTTATGTCACCTGATTGACAATAACATCAGATACAGGTCCACGAAATTCTTCGCGGCTAAGGGCTAGATTTTTTACACCTGCCGTTAGCCTTAGCTTTGAACTGGATTTAAAGACTCTTAATGTCTTGCTCTTGCTCATGCAGTTCTATGAGCTAATGAATTGTCTGCTTCTGATTGTGGGAATTCAACAGTTCTTGAGAGTCAACATTATCCATTTCTAAATTTATTCGCCTGGAAAAATTGACAACTTCATCAAGCTCTGGCACTGATTTCTCCTGAGTTTCAGTGATGAAAAAAAAAGGGCACAGCTTTTTCTATACGTCATTTAATGTTTTTTTTTGTTTTTTTGTCAGACTTCATTTCAAGCTTGACCGATGATTCTCACTGCATGTAGATGAATCGACGACGAGCTTTGAAAATTACGTAACCCCGGGTTCGCGTAAATCGGAGTAGCGTAAGTCGAGGTATTACTGTATGTCAAAACAGCATAAAGAGTTTATAGTGTATTCTGGTGTGACAATTCATAAGTATTTGAACTTGAAGTAGTTCTGCTTAGATTGGAAGCGTTGTAGTAGTGGTTAATGGTTATATTATTTTAAACATACAATAGTTATTTATTAATGTCGCATTCGGAAGCAACGCTAAGGCTACTGAGGACAAACTTCGTAATTTTGACAGTCAAGTGTGACGAGGATAAAACCGGAGCTGCCACCACACTCTTCAAACTTCCATACCACTACAGTTTGCAGATTTTGAGCCTTCACAGATTTAATGTGCTTTATTCCTTTGCGATGGGTCTTTAGTGGCAACAAGACGTGGTTATATTGCAAATTCTTGTTTAGAAAATTTTTCAAATGTTTGCAATATATATATACTCATATTGGCCAATGAATTTGAAACCTTTAAGGTTTGCATTTGAATGCGTGCTAGAGGTGACGTATGCAACTTTTTTTATCACGTGGCTTACACGTGCTAAGAATGATAGTATAGTATAAGTAAGGTGTAAGAGTGCTTTTCACGATAAATGAAGTAAAATGGAAAAAAATGACAGATTTTTCACCATTTGTAAAAAGGGCTTATTGTTGGTACCCGTTTGTAAGGCGCCTAGATTTCGAAGAGAGCGAATCTCACTGGGTTCTTAAAAGCAGACACATCTAACGTTTTTAAAAGTTGGAATCAGAATCCACAGTCCATCTTTAGAAGACGTAACTGTGGTACGAGCACAGTTTTCCAAGAGCGTGATCGACGTCTTCTCCGACGAATAGTACGGTGGAACAGGAACTCTACTGAACTTCAACTGACACAAATCGTCAAACAAGGCTCTTCCCAATAGATTTCGCTCGAACTGTGCACAGATAATTGCAGAGGATATGAATGCATAGACGGGGGCCTGTGAGAAAACCATTAATTTCTAACCAAAATGCAAATAATAGTTTGCAGTAGTGTCGGGAAAGAAGACACTGGATATCTGAGGATTGGAAAAAGGTACACCTTATTTTACACTGATGGAAGACGTAGAATTTGGCGAGAACCCCACGAAGCCATGAATCCATCTTACCTTACTCGCTCTTTTCAAGAGTCTGGTGGGAGTATCTTGATATGGGGGAAGTTCTGCTCCTGGGCAAGTGGTGCTCTGAGATGTCCTCGAGGGTAACCAAACAGACATGAGATACCTAGATGTACTGGCAATTCAATTGCATCCTGCAATGTTACCTTTTTTTCGTGATGGTGATGAATATTTCATGGAAGATAAAACAATTATACATCGTGCTAAAATATTCAAAAATTGATTGGCGAACATCAGTCTAACTTCCAACACAATCCATGGCCATATCTTGAACTTCCCCACAGAAAATAAGTGGATATAAAGAAAAAATGTATCTGACGCCCCCTTAAATT
>BMAV01024932.1:154262-323527 GCA_019973955.1 Trichonephila inaurata madagascariensis | reverse complement strand
CTCTTTTTTAAAATAAACCTAATAAATCACGTAAATTCTTACTTAGTTATTTAAGAAGACATTAAATCAAATGAAATTTAAAAGTTAAAAAATAATTATTGAACTCGGAAACGGTTTCAAGCCAACATACTCTATTTAAAATATTGAAAGTATTTTGTTTTATCATTTTTTCCTGAAATTTGGTGTATGAATATAAGTTTGAAATTTTAACTTTATTTTCCTCACCGAATTTGTTTTGTAATATTTCAAACAAAAACTTTGAAAAAGATATCGACGCATTAAATTATTATCCTTTTTTTTATACATACATGTTTAAACTTTTCATCATAAATATGATTTAGAAATTATTGATTTAAATCTTTTTCATGTTAAAAATTATATAAAAATTTAAAGAAAATAATGGAATTTAAGAAGAATTTTTTTAAGACTAATTTCTGAAAAGAAAATACTTAAATTACCGCATTAATTTTTTAAAAATAATTTACCAAGTGTATCTTAATTGAGAAAATATCAAACAAAAGTATTAAATTTGTTTAATTATAAAATAGTCAAATTGTTTCAAATAAATTATTTTAATATTAATTACAAAAATATTACAATAATTCAAAGTATCATGTTAATTTCCTTCGTCAATATAAATAAGCATTCTAGGACATAACGAATATCTCAGGGCAACTTAAGGCATGAGAAATATTTGGAATTCAAGTTTGTATGAAGGAGTCTTAGTTTTAAAAAGGTGAATATAATGAGCTGAGAAGATGTTTATAATTACAACGTGTTTTGGTATGAAGATGCACTTGAAAAAAAATTCTGGGATTTTAGACAGTTATTTTGTTAATTACATATGTGACAGTACACATTCCTTCATTTTTAATGAAATTTTGTCTCTAATTTGGTGGTTTTGCTTTTTGTTTCTTGATTACTTAAATACCTTTTGGTTAAGGTATCTGACAAATTATCATGATAAATAAAACAAATATATATATATATATTATAAAGTCTACAATATTAGAAATAACATTCTACTAATAAATAATAGATTTCGAAAAGAAAACGGAACTCTTCAAATTTATTCATATTTTTCCAATATACCTGTGTCAAGTTCTATTAACTATCGTCAACACATGAAAATGTATGTATACCTCAGATTTCGTTGCGTCTTGTAATTAAAGGCCGTATCACACGTACACGTTTCAAGCAATTTTTCGTTCTATTCGTGCAATTTTTACTCAGTTGCCATAGCAACCGCTTTAGAACAATTTTTTGCTAGCGAGCTCAAAAAGTTGTTCCAAATAAAATTGCTTGAAATTCCAGCCAATGGGGTTCTTCAGCGCCCTACGTCATAAACAAGATGGCGGCTCCGGTTTTGTCTATTGATTGATTGATTGAATATTAACGTCGCTCTGTTCAGCTACACGAGGGCTTTTGGCAACGGACCACGTAATTTTGAACCATGGTCAAGTGACGTGGACGACACCTGAGCTGGCACCCCCTCTCTTAACTACCAAACCACACCAACGGGAGGACGTTTCAGCTATCAACAGATTTAACGTGCATCGCTGCCCTACATGGCGTATCTTTAGTGGTACTGGGCTCAAACTCGTGACAAGGCAAGCCACAATCCGATACCTATACCACTCGGCTACCGCGGCCTTGGGTTTTGTCTAACACTTCAGATATGTCGTATAATATTTTAGTAAGTAAGTTTATGAAGTAAAAATTAATACACGACAGAAATGTAAAATTTTGTATTAAAATACAATTAAGTATGTTACAAAATGTTTTAAAAGTTGTTTTTTTTTAAATCCGACTTTTTCTGTTACGGGTTGGAGTCAACGTGTGAGAGCATTCTATACGTTTCCAAGCTTCAGTCTGCCCCATTCTTCCGAAAGTAATTCTATTCCCTTTGAGGAATTATTTTTCTTGGGTGATTCCACCTCTTCTTGAACATCGTATACAAGCATGTCCTCGTCTGATGATTCCTGTATAGGTGTGCTTTTTTTAGGTTTGTGAGGCGTCAATTTTATGTCTATTTCGGAGGTAATACCTCTTTTCGGACGTCTTTTCTTGCGACTTTTTGAAGTTTGTTTTGCATCCTGGGATGTAGAAGGTACGGTATTGGATACAGAGGTTTCAGTTTCAATAGCAGGACATGTTTCAGCTGGTAAGGGTGTAAACATTGATACATTCGTTGAAGTGAGGGCTTTATTAGATGAATGAAACGCAGTAGATGTAGATAAATTATTAGATGGGGTGGGAGCAGTATCTAGTAAAGGAATAGATAGTTGAGATTCTGATGACGAAATGACAAAAGAGGTGGATGGTGAGAGTTGTGCCTGAGTTAATGTAGACGGTTTAGTAACTGCAGGGAATGAGGAAGATACAGTTGGTTTCGGAACAGATCTTAGTGGTTGTAGTAATTTTAAAGGTGGGCATACTATTTTCGTAATATTTTCATCGGTTTATGTTGTTGTCGTTGCAGTTGATGTTTTTGCAACCTGAGCGTATGTTTGAGATATTTGTGTGACTATTAATTTTAAGGCTTCAAGATATGAGATATTTTTATTTGTTTTAATTTCTTGGATTTGTTTTTCAGTTCTCCATTTAGGGCAGAGTTTGGAATCAGTGGAATGGGGTTGCGAGCAGTTAATACATTTAGACTCTAGACTGCAATCTGTGGAAGATTGTGCAACAGATGCACATCTAGAGCAAGTAAGTTGACCGCGGCAGGAAGTTTGTGAGTGTCAGAACCTCTGGCACTTAAAACAGAGCAGAGGATTCGGAATGTACGGGCGAATTTTACAGTTAAGGTAGCCTGCTTTAATTGTTGTCGGTAGTTTGGGCCTATTAAATTTTAAAATTATATGTTTGGTCGGAATTATTGATGCATCTTTTTGTGTTATTCTTCTGACCTGAATTACCCCCTGTTCAGAAAATCCATAAAAGGTTTTCCGGTTCAGGAAGTGTTCAAAAAGGTCAGGTTCAGAATGACACCGCGACATGAGTTAAGAGTTTTTATGAAGGACTTATTGTTACCGTTGAATTCAAAAACGTTTTTTCAAGAAGAAAAACTTGGTTTGTAAAGGGAGAATGTTTCAATCAGTAAATCCCCGGGTCCCAATATTTTAACTTGATTTAGGTTCACCACCTATTCTTTTTGAGGGCTTTATGAATTGCAAAGGAGATTTAGATGACATTTCATTGTTTGGGGAAGAAATCAATAAAAATCTGGTATTCGCGAGATCTGATCAATGGTAGAGTTTGTGGGTAATACGAGGGGCCCTTTTCCGGGCACAGCAACATTGGATCCATAAAAAAAGCGTAAACAACTTCATCCTGACGTGCCTCCACCCACCCGGAGTCCAACATGGGAGGCAGTGTGCCGGTCATCTGGCCAAAAAACCGGGGACGGCGCTTACCTGGAGTACACAGAATATAATGCTACAGTCAGGGCGAGGATCGAACGGGTATAAACCCGCCCTTATCTGCAACACTAACCCTACAGGTCTCTTCAGGGGATACCGAAATAGGTACTACCAGCCGATTGACAGGGGAGGGCTACTCCTGCCACTGCCCTCTACAGTGAAGCGTGGGCCAAAAGGGAAAGCAAAAAGGGTCCCCCGAACACCATTTTCTTCCTTACGGGACGCCGCACGGCAAAATACGGGTTGAAAAACCAGCGGTGTTTTAAACGAAAAAAAATAAACAACATAATCAAAGTTTTCAAAGAAAAATACGAAAAAGAAACTAAATTAACACAATACTAAATGTAAACCATAATATGTTAGTAGTAAAACGTATGCTTTTTCAATAGAATAAAAACAAAATTTGAACAAGGTTCATTTTGTAGTATAGGTCTGTGGTCTAGACGGGAAAAGAAGAAAAGGGAAATTTGAATGGCAAGCAGGAGGGCCGAAAATAGAGAAGGATCACTAGGGTACCCTGGTTCGTGAAGCCCATGTTTACCAAAGACAGTAAACCCAGATAATACAATGAAACTTGATGAGCTAAACCAGAAATAACAAGGTCAAAATAAGATGATTACAATGCCTATATTATCAAGATATAAAAGTCTTTGTAGCCAAGCTTCAGTTTTATGAAAATCAACTGTTGACAAACAATTTTGTTCATTTCCCATTGTTAAATTACTATAAAAGTGACCATTAAAACTTACATTCTATGGTAATCTGAAAATTATTTGAAGAATTTAACACCAAATTCTCCTACATACAAAAGTTCACAATATTTTTAGCTCCATTTAATGTAGAAGTTGAATCAGCGCCTCCAAATTTACAGATAGAGCTAATAGAATTACAATCAAGTATCGAGCTGAGAAGCCTGTGAGAAGAGGATAAGATTAAATATTATCAAAAATGTGTATCCTCGAAGATAAATTTCCAAATTTAAAACAATTGGCTATGAGCATTATACAAGCATTTGAGACTACTTATCGCGAAGAGGTATTTTTTTCCGTATTATACCTGGTAAAAACGAAGTATCGCAGCAGGTTGCTTGATGAAAACAGACCAATCAACTACGATGCACGTCGACTAAATTATCCGTTGATACTAAGAAAATCTCAAGTAAAATACAAAAACAAGCGTCACATTAATTGTAAGGAAAACAAATATTTTGAATGTTGTACGATAATAAAATATTTTGAATATGTTTTTGTTTTATGTTGATATGTGTGGCCCACCTGAATTTTTTTATTAATTTTTATTTGGCCCACCAACCGATTTGGGTTGGATACCCCTGATGTAGAAGATGGATGAACATCCTATACATAACATAGGGCCCACATAATTTAGGTCTTGTCAACATAATTCACATTTTTTCTCTTAAATGAAATAAAATAAACTGTAAATTTCATGACTGTTTTGCATGTTAAAACACACTGAAAGTATTCACTTAGTATTATATAAATCGGGTATTGACACTCCACAACACATTCTGTAGTTATTTGATATTGCAATAAATACGTATTTGTAGATTTCAGACGTGAAATGTTATTTCACAATAAAAAAAATATCTGATTCCTGTTAGATAAAGCAGAGTTACCGGGTGAAAAATATATCTGGCTGGAATGAAATCATCGGATTAACGGCAAAGACGTTCTAGAGGCTTAAGATGACTGAGCAAGTAAAAAAAAAAAGCTTTACGAATTTCTTTTCATGGGGGATAAATCCTTTTCAGATTAAGTTTCAAGAAGTTCCAGTTCCTTATCGTAATCCTAGAAAGCATTGAAATGTTTTCTTTCTGTTATTTTTTTCTATACCTTATACAATAAACCATGTTCTTTTTTGATCATAAGAAATAGTTGTGGTAGCCGAGAATCATAATTTAAGAGCATATTTAATGGAAAAAACGTTTTAAGTGAATCATGGTATTTCATATATTTCAAAAAATGAATAATATGAATTAAAGAAGTTTCATTTTTGTTGTTGTTATATTCACAACAATCATGTTCAAATAACAAAATAATATTTTCTCCTTGAGGTGCTTGAATTAATTATGTATGTATTAATATATTTTTTCACAAATGTATAAGAAATAAAGGATTAAAAGTGATGATTGAACTTGATTCAAACATAAAAAAAGCATTATTCAAAGAATTAGTAACTAAAAAATGATTAAATCAGATATATCTTATATTCAAGCTGTGTACGAAGCATATTCATAATTTAATTATTTAAATATATAAAAACTGGAAAATTTTTCTTTAGTAGTTATGAATATTCTTTCCATGAAAACAAGAAATTTTTGTAATATTTTAAAATTTCTTAACGTAAGCGAACTTTAAAGGAATAACTTATGTTTCTGCATGAATATTTAAATACACTGCTGGCCACCGTAAATGCAACACCAAGAAAGACAAGAGATAGCACAACAAAATTTATTTTTAGATAACATGTTGACCAAGTATCAAATGATTAAATTTATAGACTTCTGTGAAGTGTGGTTCTTGCCAGAATCAGTAGCCAGAGTAGCCGCCATTGTTGGAGATCACCGCTGCCAAACACCTCGGCATTGATTCAAAGAGACTTTAGATGTGTTCTTGGGGTACAGCAGACCAAGCAGCTTCCTCACGTTGAACTGGTGGGGCAGCTGGTTGTGTAATCTGGGTCAAACGTTGAGCAACCATGGACCACATGTTTTCTATCGGCGAAAGGCACGAAGAGTGAGCCGGCCAGGGAAGCAATTCAATCTGGTGATTGACGAAAAACCTTTAGACAATGCGTTCCACGTGTGATCACGCATTATCCTGTTGAAATATAGCTGTGGCCAAGCCCTGAAGGTAAGGAAGGACAACTGGCTCCAACACCTCAGAGATGTAGCGCTGGCTGTTTAAAGTACCGGCAATGCGTACTAGAGGAGTGTGAGAGTGATATCCAATACCGCCTCATACCATAATACCAGGATAAGGATCAGTGTGGCGGTACATAACTGCATCCTCTCTCCACGGTGTCTCCAGACTCGAATCCGACCATTGTGGTGTTGCAGACAAAAGCGTGACTCGTCAGTAAAGACAACTTCATTCCATTCTGGAGCCCACATCCTTCTTTCATTGCACCATTGGCATCGGAAAGGTCTGTGGTTCTGCATCAAGGGTAGACCAAGCAATGGACGTCTTGCGGACAGACCACTCTGGTGTAAACGGCGTCGAATGGTACGCGCAGACACTGAAGGATGCGTTATAGACTCAATGTGCTGTGCTATGGTTCGGGATGTGCCTGAACGATCCATCACTGCCATGCGTACAATTTGCTGACCTCACGTGAAGTGGTGCACTGAGGTGGATGCGATCGACCACGTCGGTCCGTTGAACCCTCCTGCAACCAACGGTCACATATTCGCATTACAGTTGTTTGGTTTCGTCCAAAATGACTACCGATTTCCCTGAAAGATAATCCACAATCTCGATAGGCCACTGTCGAACTCGGATACTTGATCAAAAGCTGATTACTGTTTACTACGAGACATAACTGATCATTTTTTTGAAAAACCACAAGAAAAACACAATTGCGGAACTTGAAATCGTCGAAATCACCAAGACTTAAATAGTGCTTTGAGGTGGCGCCACTGACGCGCGTGATGTGTGTCTTCATTGAAATTCTAATCATTTGCATATCTCACCTTCGCTAATGCATGTTGTAAATTTCATGTTATTTGCATACTTCCTTCAGGTGGTGCATTTACGGTGGCCAGCAGTGTAGCTGCTTAATACATGAAAAAACGAAATATATGCATATTTAAAAAGAGAGATGGGGGAGATGTATACGAGAATAGAGAGAGAGAGAAAAATTTGTGTTACATTCAACCTATACGTAAGATTATAAGCCTTTTAATATTTTAGAAAATTTAAAGGGACATATTCTGAATAGAAAAAGACAATAAACTATTTTTCTATTAGTATAAAATTTATTACTCATGTCAAATAAATTTATAAATGATACACAGTATTTCATTTGGAATGAAAGTTAATTCTAATTTTTATGGAAATTAAATGTTGTTTAAAATATAGTATCTACAGTAATATTATAGATATTCGTAAAAAGAAAATATTTTTAATAAAAGCTATAAAAATTATTACCTTAAAAGGAAGTAATTGCAATATACATTACTTGTATTTTTAATTTCTTTATAATTAGTTGGGTGAAAAATTTCATAGATCACAAGGAATTGCATGAAAAGGAATTCAGTAAACAAACAAGCTACACAGACGCATTGAAGGTCTATTTATGATGCAAAGTTACAAAGAAAGCAAGTTTTGTGGAAAATACCTATTAAATCAATGTTAACATTATAAATGTGTAATGTTTTTGTTTCGAGAAATAGTGTGATTTTACATGAATCTTCTTATAAAATTCACTTATCAAAATAATTTACATTTTGTTCAAAAATTGTAAAATGAAAATCAATAGCACATACCAATTTTTCACTATTTTGGTAATTAATTCTCTGATTTAAATTTCAAATTTATTCCTATAATAACATTTGAGGTGTTTCTTCGGAAACAATTTCACAGGAATATTTCAAATGTTTTCCTTGTTTATATTTTATTAAACTCTGATTTTCCCAAGTGGTATCAATAATTTTATCTTTTTAAGTATGTTTAAAAGTTTTCTTAAAATCACGCTTGAATTTTTAAATAAAAAAAAACAATTCACGTAAGATATTTCTCTAAACGTCTATTAATTCAGAACGTTTATAAGTACCATGATAAAACTCTGCTAGGTGTAAGCATATTTAAAAGAAATATATTGTGATATGGTCGCTCTATGGTGACCATATCTTTGATTATCAGCGTGAATTAGAGGTGTGGGATTTTCAAAAAAATGAAAATTTTTTAAAATTTTTAATATTTTTTTTTAAGAATATCAAAATTTTTCTAATGTTTCAAAATTTTAATAAGTGAGAATCTAATAATTCAAACACACAGCGATAGTTAAACCGAATCACGTAATTTAGACCACTTTATCTAAATAATTATACTATCCACCTACTTTCAATTTTTATAATATTACAAGTCTTAATATCAAATAATCAGTCCTACCTTAATTCAACCTAAGATTCTATCACGGTACTGAAATCTTTGGGGGCACGTGCAATGGTATGCACCTTGTATCAATGGCTGAATATCTCGGTAACTTTATGATAGGCCGTCAATTCACACTCGTATCTCTTCCAAACATAACTTTCCCCAAAATTGCCATACTCTTTACTGAAACTTCTATTCTTTTAAAAGCTATCTTATTTGCATCTCATAATCGTATTTTACTTCTTGGACTTTGGTTGGAAAAGATTTGCCATTAATCTTGGCCGTCAAAGAACCCAAAGGTTATGTTACAGAAAAGATGCGTAAGCCCGTCACAATAAAAAAGAATAATACTTAGGTTTAGTTTGCTTTGGAAATTTAAAGACTTTATTTTGTGCGATATAAACTACACGCAGTCTTTCGGCTATATTTCTTATAACCTTAAACATTTATGACACCTGATTTTGCACTTAACTCTCGTAAACCACGATGCAGCATGATAAACTTCGCATCCAGGATCCAGTTAAATCAAACATACATTTTGCGTTATGTACGTGTGTGGTGATATTTGAGAGATTCAAGAATCGAATCGCGCAAGATACAAGTCACGCGAACTTAGCCATTAGACAAACGTGATCGCCATCCTAAAAAATGAAATTGAAATTATTTTCAACGCTGAATTTCATGTTAAACCCAGCAAAGAAAATGAACTTTTGGAATTTTGTATTCTTAAACGCTTACAGAAAATTCGAGGTTTGTTTCATCTTAAAATGGTGAAATAATCCACTTAACAGAAAATATAAGAGAAGTATTTATTTTAGAATTTATTCTAGAATGAAACATTTCATTGTTGGTAAATTTTTCCTACAATGTATGTTATAAAAATGAATTAGGAAACTTGTAATTCGGGAAACAAATTTCGTTTTTAAAAAAAATAAGTTATTTTTTAAAGTAAAAAGTTTTCTAGATAAACTGTATTGATTTTTATCTATTAAAGAATGAGATATATATTCCAAATTATTATATATGGATTTTTGTAAACTATTCTTCAAAACATTCGACCAGCATTTACATGCATTAAACAAGAATTGAATAATCGGGGGGAAAAAAAGAAATCCTCACCTCTTAACTCTATAGAGATTTTAATGCCTTAGTATATATATTGTATTAATTGCTGTCTATTATTGTAAATATTTTTTTTGGAAACAAAACTTTTGATAATGTGAAATTGAATCAGGTATTTCTAACATTTATGTAAAATTTACTACCATAGCTAAAGACAATTTTTTGCTTAAATGAAATAAAAAGGTACATCTGACCTAAGTTGTATTTATCATTCATACAACATGTGTGTTTTTTAATTTAGTACTATCATAAGTGAATAATTTCCACTAATAGTATAATTTTCTTCAATAGTATTATCATTAACCCACTGCTATAAATATTTTTAAAAAAGTTATACAGGTATACTCTTTTTAAACATTTAGTTTTTTTTTATGAAATTTCTGTAACTTGACAAAGAAATTGCGCTTGATTTAAAATAAAAATGCCTAATAAAAAATTTATTATCATAAATATACGCTGCTATTATTCAGGCATATCATCAAAATATTAGTTTTGAAACATTCCAAACGTTTTTGAGGAGTAAATTGATTTACATATTATATTGAACTGAAACTTGAACTTATGTTGAACTGCAACTGAAAGATTTGTATTACTAATGCATACTTTCGAGAAATATAAGAAACAGATAAATGTAGGGGTGACCGGGGCAAGATGAAGGGTGGGGCAAGAAGAATGCCTTAATTTTTCCGTTTTCCGCTAGGTAGCAGGATCAACCAAACACTATTGGCTCTCCTATTGGCCGTTCGTTAAAAAATAGTATAGAGAAGCTGAAATTGCAATTTTCGTATTAGCCGTGAAGCTGTGATTGTTTACAGCTGCCCCGATATAACTTTCATCATGTATAAATAAGCTCTGCTAGAGATACAGGCAAGATATATCACTTATCTTTAATATTTATGAGTAACTTAGTTTAAATACTAAATATTGCCACGAATAAATGTCATTTGATCGACTTCCTTCATGGAAATGGAAACGAATATCTTTAAGCAGGCATTCCGGGGCAAGATGACGAGCTCCCGATCTTGATCCGTGTTTCGGAATTTATTAAACTAACTATGTTGTCTATTCTATTAAATCCTGTAACACTAATTTGTATGTGTTTTTGTCAGCTCGACCTTGCGCTTCTCTATCTTTTGGGACTAAGGGGTGCATCGAATCGGGAAATTGTCGTTCGAAAGGGGGCAACTAGAGGAAGGCATTTTTGCCATCCGCTAACAACTTCATGGTCACTCATCCAGGACAAACTATCATATCAAAATCATTGGTCAGAGTTTGCCACCGCTGGAAATGCTGTTAAAGGTTTTAAAAAAATGTGCGATTGATACTCATAATCCTATTGTGTTTAGCGAACATGTCTTTGCTGCTTTAAAAGCTACTGATCATGATGTTGTTGGCGATGAAACTGAGAATAATAGTGCTAATCCTCAGACCCTGGTAGTAGAAAACCAACATATAAATCCTCTAGAAGAACCGGAACTTATGGAAAATGTTGATTACGATGGACTAAAGAAGCCTGTTGGTGTTTATTTATTTCAAACCATTGCTTAATGCAACACAATGTGAGACAAAAAAAAGTAAAAGCAAAAAAAGGGAGCTCAAGCGTTTTTACAATCACACCCATCAAAGAAATGTTAGAACAAAGGGAAAAGCAGAACAGGAAATTTTTTTAAAAAAAGAAGAGAAGTCCGTGAAGCTAAAAAGGGAGTTAAAAAACTCAAACTAAGTTCCTGTAGGCCTCTATAAATCCAAGCCAAACAGTTCAGTTGTATCAACTTCAAAGGATGATGTTAAAAACATGTCCTGCTTGTGAAGTGGAATATTGTGACCCTCCAACAGATAAATGGATCCAGTGATGTGAATGCCAAGAGTGGTGGCATGAGGAATGTTCCAATTATGAAAACAGCAATTTTATTTTTGACTATTGTTAGCTGCACAACTAAACACTTCAACGTTACGTTACATTTGATTATGCCCAGTACTGGAGCAAGATGACAATTTATTAAGGTTCTGAAAAAATAAAATCATCTTTTGATTTTTTTTTTATTTGAAAAATTAAATGGTAATGTATTTAATACTACAAAGGACTACTCTAACACTTCATGTAAAAATATTTTTTTTTCATCCTTAAAAATAAATTAATAAACAACAAAATCTGTTAACATTGTCATCTGGCCCCTATTTTCCCTACTAGATTTTTTTTAAAAAAAACTCTGCATATTGAAAGTTTTTAGTTAGAATTTTAATAATATTGAAATAGATGTTATCTCAAGAAATGATAAAATATTTTAATTATTTTGAATTTCCATCAGTGTAACTCATGCATAATCTTAAGAATTTGTAAGAAATGTGATTCTTTAAGCTGAAAAAAATATTAGTTTCGGCAGAAATAAATAAGCAATTTTACTATTAAGGTTTAACTGAATAGTGTGTGCAATGATGTTGCATCTGCATGAGTTGATAAATTGTTGACTTACTTTTTAAACAACATTTAACTTTATAGTTAATAATTGACAAGAATGATGATATTTCATCTTATATCATTGTTTTTTTAAATAAAATGTAAACCTTATGCCTAACATTTTTATTTTTCTATACAATAGGTTTAAGTTTCTAATGTTTTTATTTTACTCAAAAGTCAAAAACCAAAAGGGGTATGTAGCGTTCTAAGTTTTTAGTTAAAAAGTAGATTTTTTTCTTTAGGTTACAGCTTTTGCAATTGGATTTTATTGGTAATTTTTAATTGGATTTTCATGATGCGGGAAATGGACAGCGGTTATGTCGTATGATTAGACGCCAGGTTGCAAATCACTTGAATGCCTGCTTGGCGTAGGTACTCTCCACAAAATTAAATTCCTTGTACGATTTTGCATCGTCAGTGCTCAAGTGCCACCCTCTGAGTTGGAAATTGGGGGTCTAAATTACATTGCGCGGCGATCAATTTCCACTTATATGGTGCCGCACTTAAAAAGATAAGAGCTCCCGGGGTATATACTAGAACTACAATGGCAAAATACGTATCAGAAGCCCTATTTGAAAAAAAAATTGAAATTGAATAAATTACTGTTGATTCATTTTTGTACAAATTTCTGTTTCAATAAAATAATGACATTACTTGATTATTTATTAGATTCGCACTGCAGAGCTTTCCAAGGAATATTGGTGATGAGCTTCGTATATTTAAAGCATAGTCAAGAGCCAAGAACAAAACATCAGTTGGAGACCTAGCCCTCTCTACAAACTATCACACTTCACCAACGTGAAGACGGTTACCGGCAAAGTATGAAATGCCTGCCTAGGCATTCTATAGAATGCCTGATGTATTTAGGCAAAGTATGAAATAGGAGAATTATTACATACTTTGCCTAGGCATTGTATAAAATGCCAAATGCTATTTAGGCAAAGTATGAAAAAAGGTCCTAATAAGGGTATTTTATAAATGACGTGCATTCCTAAGAAATACAAATGTTATACTAGAAAAATAATAAGAGTGCCAATAAAAAAATGTATTCAAAATACGTAAAGAAAAATTAAAGCTGTACTAAACAAGATTATTGTCTTTCTTATTAATGGGACTTGGCATACTTTGAACAGTTGTTTTTTATTTATGTATTTAAACATTTTATTTAAGCATTACATATAACGTTTTTATTCAAGAAAATAATACGAGATGAAATTTTGTGTAAATTATTCACACAATTTAGAAAAATTGAAAGTTTTAAAAAAAATATGGAACATTTTAAAATAATACTCTTTTTGTATTTACTAATTATTTGACCTGAAATATTTTGTAACTTTCCAAAGAATGTTTTAAGCAAATTTAATTGTCTTAAACAATTGTTATAAACTTTTAAAATTTATTTAAATCCACAATATCTTGGCTCCTGTTTGAGTCTCGGACTTGAGTTTTTGAACCGACTGTTCCACTCTCGAGACCATCCAGTCATACTTGACTCCCATTGTGTAGGCATGGGGAGGGCTTAAGCACTAAAATATCATGTTCCCATGTTAATCCTATGGGGTCTGAAAAAATTTCACCCGCCCTAAGGAATTGAGCTTGGGACTTGATTTTTGGATGTACGCCATATTTTCGTATATGCGCAAGCCTTACGTGGAATTGGCCCCCTCCGGTGCTCCCCCTACAGGGCTTCCCCATTAATGATTCGAATCTTATGCTACCTTGGTCAACCGCACCGGCTGGATTCGATTGTTCTCCCTATGAGCTCTTCAAATATGTAATTTTATCCCAATAGCCCCATTCCTCCCCTTTCACGTTTTTAAACAATTTTAAAATTTTTAAATTCACCATAGCTCCGAGTATTTTTGACCTGTATGGTTCAGAAGTACAAGGACTTGACCTCCCAGGTGTCTCACTCCCCGGACAGCATTTTGCCAATGCAAATCCTGACTAGCTCATTTCATCATTTCACTGAAACAGTTCAGGGTGTAATAAAAATCACTTACTATCATTATGGAAATGACATTGAAGAGACGTTATTTTAAAATATTAGCAATATGCTGTCCAGGGGAGACCGGGAGGTCAAGTCCTTGTACTTCCGAACTACAGGTCAAAAATACTGGTTAGGAAATTTAAAAATTTTAATATTGTTTAAAAACGTGAAAGGAAGGAATGGGGCTATTGGGAAATACCCTATTTGAAGGCCTAGGGAAACTCGAATCAGCAGGTGCTTGACAAGGTAGCAGAGATTCGAGTTATGAAATGGGGAAGCCTGAGGGGAGCACAGGAGAGGCAATTCACGTAAGGCTGCGCAACACGAAAATTGGCGTTCTCAAATCAAGTCCAGCTCAATTCAGGTAGGTGAAACAGACCATAGGATTAACATGAAGGCATGATATTTAGTGCTTAGCCTCCCCATCAATGGGAGAGTCAGTATATGACTGATGAGTCTGACGAGTGAACAGTCGTTCAATCTCAATCCGAGACTCAAACGGAGCGTATTGTTGATTAAATAAATTTCAAAAGTTTAAAACAATTAAAAACTATGTATATTTAATAACCCTATGAGCATGAAATTATTATAACTGGAAGAGCAGTTAGAGAGCAATCGAATGAGCCAGGTTCGAATAGACTGTGAGGCTCGGGTGACGAGATATTGGCCAAAAAGCTGTAGAGGTGGTGGGAATGCACCGGGAAGGGGATGTGTCCCAGCAGATCCTAACCATAACAAAAGTTATTACGATCCCTCAAATATCAGTCCCTTAGCACCAAAAAAGTGGCATATTTTTTTCATTGCATCCTTTCACTAAAACAGTTTGGGGATTTAACTAATTCACTTACTTACAATAGGGAAAAGACAAAGAATTTATTTCAACATCTTTCGTGAATTGATAATCTCCTATAGAGATTTGACGAAAGCCCTAATTTCATCGTTTCCCTGCGACATATAGGCGGTGATCTTCAGGGGGAAATGATGAGATTCTTTCTCCCCTGTCAATCAAAGTGTCGTACGTACACACAAGTCATCCCCTTCGCTCTCCTCCCCCACCAACGACTCAGCTAATTGCTGTATTTCATACTTTGCCGGTTTCTCATTTGGCATTCTATAGAATGCCTAGGCAATGTAGGAAATAAAAATCATTTCATACATTGCCGGCTAGTTTTAGGCATTCTATAGAATGCCGGATTTCATACTTTGCCGGTAACATATCTACTGCAGAAATAAAAGCTATGTTTGAGTAAAAAATATTACGTATTTGAATAAGCTTACTTTATGATCTCAGATACGCAATTTAAGGAGCTTAATTCATTGCATTTTTTTAATGATGGAAATACTTCAGGAATTGTTTTTGAGAAAAAGTAATAAATAAAAATTTAAAAAAAAAGCTCTTTGATTCAACCCACTCTAACATCGCGTTAGGCCGCAAATCCATTCCTTTAGGGTCAAAATTTGAGAGTTTCAAGGAGATTCTGAAATATTAATCCTGCTTTAAATTGGAAGTTTCTATTTTTGTTTTCATACCCTTTTCTCTTAGTATTCATTATTAAAAGTGAAGAATTTGCGAAAATATAATGGAAGAAATTCCATCTTTGTGTTGGAGTTTTAATAAACAGCATTTCATTTAATTTTTTCTAATTTTTTTTTTTTTTGCTTTTTACTAAACATCTTGTATTATTGTGTGTAATCTATTATGTTGGTGAATGGAAAAGGGTTTTTCAAACCCAAACTAAGTTTCCACATTTTTTTCTGCAATTTTTTAAAAATATCTGCTTTAAGAAGAGTTTGAAAGAAACATATGGCACCAAAAAAATAGAACTATCATTTTACTATAGGACTACACAATATTTGAAGTACCTTTTGTTTCTCCCTGTACTTTTTGTTCTTAGCAAACAAAGATAATACAGAAAACATTGTTTGATGAATTTTGTTAGATTTTTAAGCTGATTCTGAAATATTATGCTCTATGTATATGGAATATATATCTGAAAATTTTTTGGAGGATTTGCAACTTTATAAATAAATAAATATGTTTTTAAAAGAGATGGTAAAACATTTTATGAACACTATGTAATTTAATAACATTTCTATCAGCATATAATATTCGATTAAAAAGCAGCCGACAATAGAACTGTTTTCGTCCACTTTGGTAATTGACTATTATTTAGTTAAGAAATGTTTTTATTTTAAGGGAAGGTACGATTTACGCATTTTTTCTTTTTTAATTTAAGGATTTTAAAAACCTTTTGGTTGTCTTCTATGTGTGCATACTATGTAAAACAGATTTTTCTCTCAAAATTTCATAGAAAGTTAGCCATTTAATTTTTTAAGGCAAAAACTTAAAAATTTGGAAAGCGACTTTAAAATGCTACTCCTACTAAAATTGATGCGCATGCATGAAATTTGATTTCCAAGTACATCAAACTATGTATAGCAAAAGTTGGTATGGGTTTTGCGATAACCTGATTGGTATTCGTACAATATTTCTTTTTTATGAATGCTTATTGAAAATTCCTTAAAAAATTTATAAATTTTGAGTTCAATTATTTTTTAAAAAATACGTATTGCTTTAATTCAAAAATGTATGCCAACTTTTGTTACATATACTATTAGCAATAGGTAAAATAAATTGAAAGCATTAGTCACAATAGAAAAAAAAGCCTTAGAATTTTAAATGAAGACAAACTAGTTAATTTGTCTTTTTGAGGTAAGTCAGTTTAAAGTTTTGATTTGTCATAGGAATATGAATAAAAACGAACATAAAAGTTATCATAACTCCGTGTTTTTAAAACTTTGAGCTTTCAAATTTCGTGAGTTTGTAAAAAGGTATACAAACCATAATTTAGATTAAAAACGTAAGATTTGATTTTTTCTTCGATTTTTGTCAATTGAATCGTACTGTGTCCCTTTAATCTGGTTTCGTGAAGGAGGGTTAATTAACATCACACCATAAAGCAACAGTGTGGATATCATCAACTAATCTCGTAATTCTGAGCTACTGTCTTGGGACAAGGAAGACATTTGTGCTGGCATCCCTTCACCAAATATCAGCACTTCCCAAAGGCATGACTTTCAGGCATTAAACGTGCCTCAGCCCTTCTACATGGTGCGTCTTTAGTGGCGCTATGGTACAAACTCATGACACCTTACATCTATGAGTTCGTAATCAGGACACCTAGGCTACTATAATCATCTGCTTTCTTAAAATTAAAGCAATTTCTCAAAACGTATTTGGTGGGCAATCACAAGTTACTTTTTTTCATATCTCAGTAGCGATTATCTCTCTTTTTTTATTCCTTATTAAATAGACACAATTTCATATTGCAATACATTGAACAAATATTTATTCATAAAATTTGGCTAAGATTTTGATGACTTTTTCCACAACCTTTTAAGTGCGATCTTGTCTATTCTAATTTGAAAAAAAAATCCATCGTATAAATATATCTTATTATTAAAGAGTTGAACTTTTAAAATAAAATTTTTAACCATAATTGCAGATGTCTAAAATAGATTTACAAATTTCTGCATTAATGTTCATAATTTGTGATAATACGTTGATTCAATTGCCACGTTTGCAATCCTAACTTTCAAAAACTGTGAGAAATAATCCTTTAAAAATAATAAGTACTAGTAATCACTGAAATGTTTGTAAAAAAAATAAACAAAATACTTTCATTAAGGAGAGATACAATATTAATTTTATATGCATCAAGAGTTTAAATACATTTAAATCTTACTTAAAATTTTTAGTTTGTATTTTATAAGGTACAATGTAAGCTGCTTATGATAAGGCAACAGATAAATCCTTATTATACCATAAAGGGCTCGATATTTATCAAAGGCTATTTTTTCGAAAATAAAGGGAACATTAATTCTTTAATATTTTTTGATCCTTTAAGTCGAAATGCGTCATTATTTAAGAATTAAAATAATAGGATAATAGATAGAATAATGCTATTTTCATCCATTATGAACTTCGGAATTTAAACTCTTATACAGTATATGAAAGAAAAAAAAAACTAAAATAAATTAAATATTAGATTCTGAAGAACGAATACAATAGAAGCCAATTATTCCTGACTATCGAAAGTCTAGTCTTTTTAATATTATGTACAAGATATTACATAAAACAAAAACTACATATCGCGAAAATATTTACATTAAACTACATAGAAAACTTCATGTAATATTTTAGGAAAAAAGATGATTTCTCTTTATACTTGAATGCCTGTAAAAAAAGTTCTGAATATATTACATTCAAAATCATTAAATTAAATCAAAATTTAAATAGTAAATTTCTTCGTATATGTTATATATAATGGTAATTTACCCTCATTTTTAATAACATTTAATTACGCATTAGTACATTTATAATATTTTATTTACGGTTTTTACTATGCAAATGTTTTTAAAAATGAAAATTTTAGGAATTTTTTTTTTAAAAAGTAAAATAATTTTAGAGATCATGTTAGTTTCGTGATGTGTGACACATTTTTTACTCAAAAAAATAGGGTTATGGGGAACTTTTTGTGATTTTAACATTCCCATATCAAATTATACGAGGGAAAAATCTCATAAGGGAAACATTGTATCAAAATGTATACAAAAATATTAAAATTTATAAAAAAAATAAGCAAACCTGTGCCATTCTAAGCAAAAAATTGATGATAAAAAGAATTCAGTTTATCAATACTTACATGATACTTTACAATTTATTTTTGAAATGACCTAAAATGAAAAATTTTTCAGTTTTAATAAATAATAAAAAAGTGCAACAAGTTATTTTAATCCTTATATGGAAAAACTCTTGCGGTATTTATATAAATAGTTCTTAACTTTAAAATAATGGAGTGGTTTTTAAAAACGTAGATCAAAGCAATGCTAATTCCACACAAAAATGGAACATTAATTCTTTAATATTTTTTGATCCTCTAAGTCGAAATGCGTCATTATTTAAGAAATAAAATAATAGGATAATAGATAGAATAATGCTATTTTCATCCATTATGAACATTATTTACACGTGTTTCATTTTATTAAATTTGCTATCTTATCAGCAATACTTATTCCCATTTGAACATATGTTGAGATAACACATTTCGCATTAAATGTATTTATTAGTCAGTAACTGCGGTTTAAAACTGACATCCACTCTTGTTAAACTATTGTAACAGTTTTGCTTGTAAATTGAAGGCATATTTATAAACGTCATAAATTAGACTATAAAATTAAACCATCAAACGTGTTCCTCAAATTTTGAGTAAATCTCGTATTTTAACCCATCAACGGAATTTGCCAGTGGCTTACACGGGTGAAAGTCAGCAGCAAATTTGCATTTCCCCGTGTCTCACACGGGCGATATTGTATCTCGCGTTATTTTAGTTCTAACGCTCGTCCGACATCCCTTCTATTAAAAATGTGGTCTATATTTCAATTAAACCAATTCTTCTCACTCTTTTAATATTTGCGACCCAATTTTCAATCATTATTTCTATGACCCCCTCCTACCCATATTTTAACAATATATTGAACATATTGAACGTACATATTATCAAATTTTCTATATGTTACTTTTAAGTAATAGTTATTTTAAGTAAACTATTTTTAGCATTGCGTTACTTTTCCTTTCTACATTTATATGGGAATAAAATATCAGCTCAAAAACGTATTTTATTTTTATTCTTCCTATATGTATTTTGGTTTGCTTCATTTCAGTAAATTAATAGTTTTTTTAAATGTTTTTTTTTTTATTTTCGACTATACGTTACGCTCTCGCACTTAACGTACCCTTATCACGATCCCCTAGTAGGCAGCACCCCACAGTTTCAGAAATGCGGAATTAAACTTATTTGCATCAGCGTTTGATGCACTAAAGGAGATGTGAAGGGTAAAAGAATAAGTAAAATAACAAAATACTATTGTAGGAATTGTAATTTTGGACTTTCTGTTGTACTATACTTTATGGTATATCAGACCAAACTGGACTTTTAGTCATTATTATACTTGTACGTATGACAATTTTATTCTAATGTTTTGATATTTAGAATAAACATTAAATCAAGTAGTTCACTTTTTGTACGTATAATATATATATATATATATATATATATATATATATATATATATATATATATATATGTGTGTGTGTGTGTATAATTTTAATCTCTCCCCAAAACTCAAATTAAAAAAATAAATAAACTTACATTATAACCATATATTCATTTTTTGTCAAAAAAAACAACAACAAACAAACAAACCAAATAATATTGTTTAAGGCTACACAGTACCCTACAAATTTACCGCATATTTACCATTTTTTTTTTTTTCATTTCTAGTGGCCCATATCATAGATAAACTTGCCACCCAATTTCAGATCTGTTAGCAAATTAGTTTTAAGACATTTGAAGTTTTATGAGCTACAGTTTTGATTTCGGTTTCCTTTTAAAGCATTTTCCACTCTTAAATTGACTTAATTAAAAATATTATTGAACACAATCAAATCTTTTAGTGTGAAATGTTTATTAATTCCAATTTTCATTACAAAACTCATTTCTTCTTGATTGTGTTTTGAGTTTTTTGAGTTCTCATAATTAATAAATTAAGATTAAATTCATGGTCAATTTTTGCTTAAAAAATAGTTTATGTAACTTAAAAGCTTTATCATTAATTTTTCCTGAAGAGAAAATGTCATAGTCAAAGCCTTCTCAGGTTGCTGGGATAAACAATATTTCGAAGAAATGGATACTACTGAAAATGATGTATCTAAAAATCAATCGTCAGCTGATACTGTAATTAGATTTCCGAATAATAGTATTATGAATCCAAATGTTGCAAATATAAATGAATATTTAATTGATGTAACAAACTACATTATACTAAACATATTGTAGTAGTATATTTTAGTATTTTAAAGTCGCATAAAAGCAAAAACTTCCTAAACTGCCCCAATTAAAAATTGAAATAAATTAAATTTTATTAACAAATCTGACTATTTTTTACTTAAGTTAGTATCATTTTTACTTTGTACATAAATGATTTGTGTTTCAAAACTTTTGTGAACATATTAGGTTAAGATTAAGCTGAATAAACTGTCGTTGTAACAAATGCTATCAATAATATGCAAAAATATATTGTGAATTAAAAAAAAATAATATTTTATTAGTTAAAATAGTGTTTTAATGTAGAACATACATTGGAAAATAACACATTTAAAAGTAAGAGCTTTACGGGCATTATAAGTTTTTGTTCTATACCTTTACATATTTTAAATGCGTTTGTCTCAGACTTTCAATTTTGAAGGGATACGTGTTTTCTAATCACTAAGGCTTTTTTACTGTTCAAGATAGTGCCTTGAAATTTTTTGCATATACTCGCAAGCGTATGTTCTACAAAAGATAGTATGGAGTTATCTATAGTTATTTTTTTTAAAATGCTAATTTTGCGGTTTTAAAAATTTTTGTGTCTTTTTCAGGTTTTTTTTTAAAATAATTATTAAAAATGAACAAGCGAATAGATTTTCAAATCCATAATAACTTTTGTTCACAATATAATCTTAGAAACATAAATAACTTAAAATGACTAAAACATTTTAAAAATTGAATATTTTCTAAAAGTTTGAAAAAACTTTAAAATTTCCTAAGTTTTTAAAATTGTAAGATAATGGCTAGTCAAACTGACTTTTCACTTACAGAATCAGCTTAATAAAATATAATCTAAATATAAAACATAAATTATTTTTACTGGAACTTTCTCCAAATTTTTTTTTTGAAAAAGAGTACTGTATAGCCTTTAATTTCTTTACCAATTTTTTCTGAAAAAAAAAAAACTCGTGCTTTAAGGGGTTAAGGAAGTGAGTTGCCTTAAAGCATGAAGTTACCAGGATGTGCGGTTGTCATATTTGCAAATCATTCTTCCTCATATGAAAATTGGCGAGTTTAGGCTTGTAAGTGCTCATCAGTATTGTGGCTCCTCTACCCTAGTGGTCATGGTGACGAATTCACTACCGGAGTTTTGAATTTAAGCCCTTTATTAATTAAAAACCTACCGTATAGAGGAGATGATGCACCTTAAACGTTCCTTGTCTCAAAGTCCTCATGTTGGGGTGTTGTAGATCGGAGAGTTAGCTACAGTTGTGGTGACATCCTCAGCACTTGGTAAGGGTTCGAAATTTTGAGGTTTGTCACTAATAGAGCCCTCGTGGTGATTCACAAAGCGAAATGAATTAAATTAATGAAATTGAGAGTTATATTAACATCGGACGATAATGCAACACGAGAGCTACTCGCGATGGACCTCATAAATTTGAATCGCAGTTAAGTGACGTAGATGACACCTGAAGGGATACTCCTTGTCGTAAATACTACACCAATGATAGGACATTCAGCCTCAACAGTTATAACGTCCGTTACATGCTGGGTCTTAAGTAGCACGAGGACTTTACATCATGACACTTCGGCCACAAGTTCGTGACCATAACCACTAGGCTTTTACAATCAATAGGTTAAAATGAAATCTGTGTTCTGGGAAATTCCAGTCGTTTGTATTATAAATAGAAAGAAAACTCTTTAGTCTAAAACAATGTTTCTTTAGCTTTCAATATTTGTGACCAAATTTTCAATCATAAATTTTATTGCTCCCTTCCACAATAATAATGTATATCGAATGCAAAAAAAATATTCACTTTGACATTAAAGCTATAATATGAGTTTAATTATAAACCATACAAATTTTTTTTCAAGTATTAAATTTTGTATATGGAGGGCACTCGTAAATATTAAACTTGTCTTTAAGGAATCTGACTAGATTGGGGAAGACCAATTTTTCAAAAATTGATTTTCAGAAGAATTTTATTGTTTTAAGAGGACTTGGTACCCTTTGAACAAATTTGTTTATTTATATATATTTAAAAATTTTATTTTAGCATTTTATATAATGTTTCTATTCAAGAAAACGATACGAGATGTAATTTTTCATATATTATTCGCACAATTTTAAAAATTTAAATTTTTTGAAGAAAATTTTAAAATTTTACTCCTTTTGTAAGTATTATTTGTAATTAGTGACATGCACAAGTGATATATCAATCGAAAGATAATAATGCAAAGAATAAGATTAAATAAAAATAAAAAATACAATGGTCTGTCCTTTTTGGGGTACCAAGTATTCTTAATGAACATTAAAAGGTTTAAGCAGTTATGGTTATTAAATAAATAACATATATCACACACACACTTTGACTTTGACAAAAAATATGAAATTTTAGCAAATTTTTTAAAGTTAAGAAAAGCTCAATAAATAAAAATGAGTTGGATATAATGCAATTCTAATTTCATTGGTATACTTCTTGATCCATGCGAAGGGTCACAGATCTCAGGGTAAAAAATATTTTATGAAATAAATATTTCATAAGCAGTTAAATTTGATCTTAACGATATTTCGTCAAAATTATTAAAAATGACTGTAAAATGCGGTTAAATGAGTCTACCGTTAGACCTGTGGTTTTTGCACACTAAATGCCTCAAAACAAATGTTATGAGTTTCATCGCGCGCGAATTTGATTAGATTATTAACTCTCTAGTTTTATATATAATTCTTTCTTCCTGAATAATTAGATTTCTTTTTTTTCTAATGACCTTAACATCAAACACCTAACAATCAAACTTTCAACCTTGTCATATACCTTAATGTGTATCGATGAATTAATTATCAAAAACATTGTTCATATCAATGTAAATGTGTATTTAATTTATATTAAGTCAGAATGTATTTTAATTTGCTTCCTTATAGTATGTTAATTCTTATTTTAATTTTTTATTGCCCTCTTTGCAATATGCTTGCTCTCCCAAATAAGAATATGACACCCCTCTTGAGAGGCGCACCCCATAGTTTCAGAAACGCTAGTCTAAAGCGTGCCAAAATTAAACAAAGAAATACAAGCTGCTTATTTTCTTTTCAACGGAACCCAGATTTGTGTATGTGTTTGAACCACACGTTTTTAACAATACTCAAAATTTCTGCATTGCATTGTTTTTCTTTCATAACAATACTCTCTTTGTGAGTATATTATTATATTTTCAAGTACTTCATATATTTAATACTTGGGTGGCGCTTTTTCCTTTAGGTATCCGACTACTTGCGACAACTTTTTTTGAAAAAATGGAGATCTGGGGATTTTTTTTGTGATTTTTAGATTTATTTAGTATACTTTAAGGAAAAAAATCCTAAAATTGAATACAGAAAAAAATATATTACTATTAAAATGGGAAAAATTGGTGAAAACGTACAAAAAATTACATAAATGGGGCCCGCTCTGTTCAAAAGTTGTATGGACAAATTCTCAGTTTTCCAATTTTGATGTGTTACTTTGTTATTCATTTTTGAAATGACTTTCAGGATATCAGATATTTTATTTTTTTACAAAAACTAGAGCCCTTTATCTTAGTGATTATTTGAAATTGCTTAAAAACAGTGATTATATTCACATAAAGGACTTTATATTTTGAAATAAAACAGTGATTGATAAATCTGAAGATCAAAACACTTCTACTGTTATACAGAACATACACAAAAAATTTCAGCAGATTATTTTCAAAACTTTTTGAGCTTTTCGAAGAAAAAAACACATTTCGAGTAAAACGTATTTTAAAGTTTGACATCTTATGTAAAGGTATGACATCTGATTTTACTAAAACACTTGTAGCTTTTGTTCTAGTAAATGGAAAATAAAACACTTGGTATTTTTATTAAGCTGATAAGATGGCCTATAAAATAAAATCATAAAAAAATTTTGTCAATTTTCGAAAAAAATCATGATTTTAGGGTAGTCGGATACCTTAAAAATGTGAATTGAAGATGAACTCCCCCCTAATCATTAAAATCATCCCATTTAGAAGTTCATCTCAAGCAAAAGACTGAAACAAATTATGTACATCACGAAAATAGCGCACATCATTTCTCATGTCTTCCTCCGAAACATCACTTTGTCCTTAAGCGAAAAAGAAGGGCCAAATTAACCGATGTTATCTCCCGGGGAACATTTGCTCTGCGAAATTAACAACCATCGCTCACAGAATTTATTGTCTCCTCCGCTGAAATTCTGCTGGATATCGGATTCTTTGATTCTGCCAGTAACAGTTAATCAGTTCTTTAATTAGTTTCACATTTTTAGGATTTCATCTTTGAACGTCGTTCGATAATTTCCAAAGAGAAAGTCGCCTTAGTTGTGCGTAATTACTTGATTATTAGAAAACCTAGAGAGATAAAACTTATCTTTTGATAGTGGGATCAGCTTACTTCCCAAGTTTCATTACTTTAGTACTTTTGTTTGGTAATTTTCTTAGTTGCCCGTATCTCCAATAAAGGGAACTAAGTGGAAACCTTAAGTGAGGTCATGTGATAATTCTTTTTTTTATCTGTTTAAGGATGAGGGCTATTTTTTTTTATTTTAGAGTAGAATTAACTGTATTTTAAAACACCTGAAATTAGTTGGATTTCTAATATTTCAATAATTTAATTTTTTCTGTAGTCATTTTTACAATTACAGCTTTATAAGTATTCATTTCTATGACATATATAAGAAAGAAATACTGAATATTTTGAATTAATACTCTGATAATGATTTCTAATCATCTGGATATAATTAAAATATATGGAAGGAGCTTGCACTATATACATTGCTTAACAAATTAGAGGAGCACATGACTTTAATGGAACTAAGCAATGTTTTTACTGACAAATGAGGCAAAAGAAAAAATTGATTCTTTAACGTGCAATAGAAAAAAGTGAACAATCCATACACAAATAAAAATCTATGACTTCAATACCAAAGTATTGGAGAAACACAGAAATTTCAATTTTCTAAAAATATTTTTTTTCTCTTTCTCAATTGCACCAATTACTCAAATTTTGTTTAGTGAAAATCTGATTTGGTGTCTCAACAATAGGATTTACATAAATACGTGGCTGAATCATCAGCAGTCTTGAAATCGGTAGAATGCAAAACGTTGCAGAGTATGTTGGAGTGGCAATATGAATTATTCCATAGCAATCGAACTGATTCCAAAAAAATATGGAATGATACGTAGTACGATTCAAAAATTCGGGAAATGCTGGCAGTTGCTGATGATGAAAGAAAGTACCTGAATTTAAACCACTTGAAGTGGATTCTCCCAACCTTCCCGTACCTGGCCAGGTTGGTTTAGTTCATGTCATGTGACCGAATTGCGCGCTTACAGCTGTTGTTTTCCAAAAATAGTTAGCTTTCTTCTGCGATGTAAGAAAGATAGCTTTTTTTGAACAGCGTTGAACATTAAATGTTCTCAAAGCTTAGAAAAAACACCAATGAACACTTTGAAAATACTATGTAGGGTGTATATGAATCTACCATAGTGAGATCCAAATTTTACAAATTGCATTGGCATTTTGAAGAGGGCCAATAATTCAACGAAGATTATAAACACCTTCAAAGACCAACTTCTCGGAACATAGAAAATGTTGTGTTGGTGTCTGAATGTGTTCGGAAAGATCGTCTTCAAACACTTGCACGAATCACTGGATACATACTTCTCGAAGATGTCGTTTGAAGAATCCACATTTCGTAAGCGGCCTCAGTTCTGGCAGAGTGACGACTAGGTATCTTCTGTATGATAACGCACCTGCTAGTCGATCCCAATTGGTAACGTAATTCTTCACCAAGACTCGCCTAAGATGCTTCCCTTATCCCCCTTATTCACCAGACTTAACCCAGAGGGACTTTTATCTGCCCATCAACGAAAAACACTTTACAGTACGTTTTTGTGCCATCAGATGAGGTGATAGGAGCATCGCAGGGAGGCGTTATGGGAGGTTGCGAAAAATGGCTTTCAGCTGTGCTTCCAGAAGTTATACGAACGCTGGCACAAGTGTATCGTCGCCCAACGAGACTACTTAGAACAGGGGTATTCAACCTTTTTCCCACAAGGCCACAAACACATGACAGGTATTTTCCGCTACATGGGTATATTGGAAAAGAATCCATTATAATGTTAAATCAATATCAGACAAAAATAAATGATCAAAATATTTGAATTCATTTTGGTTTTAATACTATTAACCTTTCTATAGAACACACACACACAATGTTTACTTGTATGCATTTTTTACTGAATTTACGGTTTTTTTCGATTTTTCTTTTTTGAAGCATTTTTGTTTGCATTCTACTATAAAAAAGCAAATTGATAGCAAAATTGATGTATCCGATTGTTTGATTGATAAAACTTCCCGCTAAATTTTAAGTACATTATTCTGCAATAATTAAATTTTTAGTCCAATGGGCCATAGCCGGGCCACTCAGAAAACATCGGTGGGCCACATACGATACACGGGCCTCAGGGAGTATCACTGAATTAAAAGGTGGATGTGCTTCGGTTCTGTTAACTATTCAGGCAAAGGTTTTTACACTTTGTCCTCAAACTTTTGAATCATACTTCGCAGAAAGAGAGATATGTCATCCATGAGAAATTACTGCAATTTACGATCAGTATATTATGTTAGTAGCAAGTCGAAGCAAAATAGGTTACACTTCTTAACTGCAACAACAATGTGTTTGGCAACCGGAATGAATAAACCAAGTTATACATTGCGAAAATTACTTCTTTAGGATTTTCATTACACACTAAGTTAATGGTGTGTTGTCTGTTGACCTCAAGGCACCCCGCATACAGACGAAGTTGGGCTGTCGAACATCAAGGCTGGATATAATATACTACCAGTAGTCTTTACTGATAAGTGGAGATTCAAAATAAATTGTGTGTGATCGATATATTTTAATAAAGAAGTAAAGGTTCGCTTGAAATAAGCATACTTTCCTTCATGAAAAATCTCAGTACATATGAGGTGGGTTGACGTTTTTTTAAGTTACAATCAGCATAGGTGGACTTATGAACCAGCATATTTTGAATGTCAATTTCACGACTCAAATGTATGAAACGAGATGTTGTGACCGCATGTAATAAATTACGATACATGCATTGCAGCAGATCCAATACATCTGTTTACTCCCGGAACTTAAAGTTTTTTTTTTTGCAAAAATGAAACAGTATTTTTAGTTTTATAGGTACCATCATCTCTTCTATTGGAAACTGGTGTGAAGCAGATTAAATTGTTCTAAGATTTATATTAAGCAATCTTAAGACACTTTGAACAAAATACTTTTACTATTTTATTCCTTTTATTCGTTTTATTTATCGTTTATTTTTTTTACATATGCAACTCTTAGAAAAAAGTTAATTTGATAGCGTTTTCAGTATATGCGGTTGTGTTGTTGCACGCCCCCATTGGCCAGCAATGCTAGACCAGGTCCATGACATCGTACACTTTCAACAAATTCAACACCAGCAAGGGATCGTCTGCTAAATCCTGCTCGGTGAGCCCTAGGCATTCGATGATGTGAGCAGGCGAGGCCGGCTCAGAAGAACAGTTCGTACTTTTCAATATATAAATGTAACAGGACACCGGAGATATAGAGTTGCTTTAAATGATTTAAAGACTCATTTGAGATATTTTTGATTAAAAAAAGGTATTTTGTTTTCTTATTGTTATTAAATAATTTTTATATGCTGTTATTTAAGGCCATTATGGCTTTTTAAATAAAAATTACATTTTCCATAACACACAAAAAATGGATAATTTCTAATAATATTTTCCAATAATTGAAAGAGACGAAAGCTTTCTCAGTGAAAACTTGATTTTAACCGAATCAGTAGAAGTAGTTTTGCTAACATGAAAATGAGAGGCAACTATTTTTAGTATATCTTAGAAGCAACTACCTCAAATAAGTATTCTAGGAAGTCACTTATAATAAACTTAAAGTTAAGAAATCTTTCATTGCAGACAGGCATGAAATATTTCAAAGAGAAATGTATGATAAACATATAATTCTTAGAATGAGGGAAATTCTGTCGTTCTCTCTCTGTTTTTATTATTCCTTCTTCCTCAAAATTCAAAGTAAGAAATCAATTTTCGTCTTTGATCTTTTTTACAAATTTCATTTTACAAACCAGAAAATATCCCCCTGAATTTTGTAGTAGCTTTTACCACTAAAACGCGAATATAAACAGTATTTTTAAATTCAAAAGAAATGTTGGTATTTAATAAAAAAAACTTCTGATGGCAAGATCGTTCCAAAATTAAGTGGGTTTTTGTTCTATACTTAAAAGAGCCTTCAGATTTATGTTTAACTTAAATTTTAGTACTTCGAAAAGTAGAAAAAGAAAACTTATTTGGTATTAGTTACTTATCTTTTGGTGTGAATTATAATGAACCATAACAGAAATTCCACTTTTGATATATGATCTGTAACTGATTAATTGAGGATTTTGTCAAAGTTCATTAACACTAGAACGTCCGTCAGTGTCTATTGGACACCGGAACCTGTTTACATTATGATCCTATCTGCATTTTTGCAGGGAATTTGAAAATTTTTCGTGACTTTTAATCATTTTCCTTAGTAAGTGAACAAAAAGAAATTGTGGTTCTAGGTTAATTAGAAGTGAAAGAACGCCTGCTGGTGTCCTTTCGACACCAAGGCAATCCATCAATATAACAAGCTGTCTTTCAACAAAATATAGTTTACTAGTAGATACTATTAGTGAAATAAATTTTCCAAAGTATTATCGCACATTTATTTGATCTTGAATACAGTGTTATTGGATTCACAGTAGAAATGTATATATTATACTAAAATACATCTAGGTATTTCATTACATATTATTTGCTTATTGGTAAATAAAAAAAATTATTCGATTTTCAAACTGAAGTGATAGCTCGTAGCTATAATGAAATTACTAATTTTTTGCGAGAGCTTTCTGAGAATGAATCAAATGGGGCTCTCTCTCAGTGTTGTCTCTTTAATTTAGATTCCAATGAAGACTGAGTGAAAGTGACTGTACAGAATCTGAAGAAATAGAAGATGTAAATAATAATATTACAGTAAATGCTGATATATATTTCGCGAGGGATGGCACAGGAGGTATACGGCATAATAGTAATATTACTGGCAGATTTGTGACTCGCGAAATGTTTTGCGACAAAGCACTGGTACAACAAGCTTCGAGAAACATCATGTCAACGTCAGTTTTTTGTGATACAAATGGTCATAATATATGCTAATTACATGATATAATATTATAAAGTCTTATAACTATATAAGCCTTACTAAACAGTATCCCTACAATTATTTAGTTAAAACAATTAATTTATAAATTTTATTTCACGGTCTCAAAATGACACCGGAAATTTAAGGGTAATCGAAACCCCGAACGTTCAAACGTGAAAACAAGTTTAAAAAATTTGAATTATAATCTAAAAGCACATAAGAATATTTTTTTAAATTTAATTTTTAATTCTTTTGATTGCATGAAAATGAGAATTTATTTCAAAAGGAATATATATATATATATATAAGAAAAACTGCTAAGTATTTCATAAATGTTAGCAATTTTTGGCATAAGAGCTTGTTCTCACAAGTAATAATAAATCGAACTGAAATGAATTTTGGATACGTCATAAAGAATTTTTGTTTTATTAAGATTTTTAGAAAGTAATTTTATTTATAATCACTAACAAATAAAAGATTATTCATGCTGTAACAAACGCTATAATTGCAAGTCTGCTGGGATGTAGATGGAGCCACGTTATGGACATATTTGTAATAGAAACATGAACTTATAACACAATATCTTAACCGTCATAGAGAGCTTGAGGAACAATGTGTGAGGATCGAACAACCTCACCGTCCAATCCTTGATTATATTTAAGCTAATTAATTGCAGTGTGACTTCTAAGTATCAATTCTTTATAATTGTGACATTTTTTATGTTATTAAATGTATTAATATATCAAGAGAGATTTTTTGTTCATTACTTTTAGTCTTAACCCAGTAATGAACGGTTACAATGCAAGTTTCCATGTATTCTCAAATTCGACGTACATTTTTTTTTGCAAGCATTCCACTGATTGTATTAGAATCGTCTTTAAAAAGATTGTTGAACTTTATTAAAAACTTTTTTAAAAATGTAAGATAGAGATGGAAAATATTTGATAAATCTCTTATTACAGATCTACTGTTGTTGACACTGGGATTAGTTGAGTTATCAGAAATGTCTTATGAGGAATACAAATAGAACTTTACAACACTTATGATTTATAGGGACACAGGTTGTGGTGTTAAAAACGATAAAAACAATTAATTTAAGTTTCAAGGGGGGCACAAGCACATTTGCTATGAACAACCATCCACACAGAGGTTTAGTGTGATGACAAAACTTATGCTTAAAAAAAACCGGTTGATGTAACGTTATAAATTCTTTGATATGGCTCAGAAATTGGAGGAAGTAGTAGTTTTTCTTAATCCATTGTGGATATTAGAAAAAAATGTCGGGAAAATTAAGAATTTTTCCCAATCAAAAGACACAAAAATTTGAATTTTTTTTGTATTTTTTTCACCAGGTTTTTTTAAAATGAAAAATTTATTTTTTTGTAAATGTGAAATTTTTGTAAATGTTCTTGTAAAATATTTCTTAAAATATCTGGATAGATGTAAAAGAAACATAAAGTCGATCAGAAAAGTATTCCCTACAATCACAGAGGAGCTAATCTTGAGAAATTTTTTATTTTTTTGCTATTTCATGGATGCTCTTAGATTCTATTCCAATTAATACGCTAATCTAGGTTTGACTATGAAAGTAGAAATCCCGTGGAATGCAAATTATATACACAAATTTAAAGGGAAGGTAGATGAGAAAACCTTAAGCAAATAGTTCCTAAAATAACTTCGCAGTAAATACACATATGTACCCAATCGAATTTAGAACAATATCTCGCACTTTCTAGAACGCATTATTCAGAAGCCCACTGGCCGGATATTTTACCGGATTTAGCATTTGTCGGAGTTGGCTGTCAGGCATCATCACGGTCAGCTATCCATTTCGGAGAAATTTGAGTGGGATGACAAATGCAAATTAAGTCCGTGTGCTCATTTAAATAATTCGCAAATGCAGTTCAGGCAGGGCCCAGCTGCCGGACGCACATTAATAGCTTGAATTGCTTTGGATATTTCGCTTTGTGTATGAGATACTGGTATAAAATTTGATCGACGCAAATATCTGTACACCCATATATGTGCAGAAAAATGGAGATGTGTGCGTTTCCCCGATTACCTGAGCGAAAATGGTGAATTATGGATAGTGTGCCGTTAGTTTCAGAGAGGAATTAATAGTGAGTTTGGGATTTTGGATATTTGGTTTTAACGATGAGAGCAAAAAAAGCAAAATTTTCCTCCGTTTTTCCCTTAAATGCTGCTAACGTTTTATGTAGTCATGCTACTCATTGATTAGTGAGATTTAATTATATTGGATTTCTTTTCCATACTTCGTTTCTGACAACTTGTGTGCCACTAAAATAATTCTAAAAACGCTGCTGTGATAAAAACAAGTTCTGAGAGAAATTGGACTAATACCAATATCTTTTTCGATACTCTGATGCACATATTATTTCTACTTATTCATTTTTTGGGATTCACACCCCAAAGGGGGTCAGGTCGATTTTGGGGGTCTAGCCAATTAGGATTTTATCTGGGTGAAAAAAAAAGTCTCTGATTGGCCCCGACCTTTAAAATGCCTTTTTGAATCGGGTTTACAAATAAATTTTTAAATCTTCCAAAAAAAGGCCCCAAAAATATTTGTCAAGTATTGTGTAAATGGAAAACATTAAGTAGTCAAATTTGGTGATTTTTTAAATTAACAGTTAACTGTGTCCTTTCAATTTAATTTTCCCCCATTATGGGGAAAAGTATGACATTTAAAAATTTATTTTTTTTCTTGCTGCCCAGGGGTGTTTTAAAAAACTATTTCTATTTGGAAAGGGTTTTGTTCCCGCTTTTCAGTAAAAGGTTTAAAGAATTTCAAAAAATTTTAAATATTGAAAAAAAATTCTTTATTTTATAAATTTTTTCCTATAACATTTTTCAAACGTGTTATCTATAGACATAAAAAGAATTTTAAAAAAAAAAAATCCCATTTTTTTGAGAAATTTTACGACAGAAAATTTCTTTTTAAAAAATTTAAATTTTTTTATTTTTTAATACAAGTTTAAAGTGCTGAAAAAGCATACTAAAAAAAAATACATTTTTATATGATCATGAAAATGACAATTGTAGTGTTTTACATCAATTTAATAAATAACTTTCCTAAAAACTAAAATATTATTAGGATATAGTACAAGTACATAATAGGAATTTTCTTATGTTATTTTTCCAAGTCTTTCAATACATAACTTTCAAATATAATTCTTTTTCAACATTTCCTTTATTTTTATTTTTGCATAAATTTAAATTTCAGACGAATTTTTTTTAAATTTCTTTTTAAAAATTTTGGTTTTTTTTATTTTAACAAAGGGTTTTTAATTTTATTTATCTTCACAAGGAAGAAAAAAATTCTGTAATTTAAAAAATGCTAACTCGAATAATAATCTTAAATTTTAAAACATGTCTTTTTACATTTTTTTTTCATACATTTTTATTTCTTCTACGAATTTCACTAATTCCAATATTTTCCTCAATTGTTTTTCTTTTGAAATTGAAACACGTTAGTTTTCTTACAAGTTAAATTACAGCAATTGTCTCACAGAAGCATTTTATTAAATCTATAGAAAAAGAAAGGAAAAAATGAAAAAATTTTAAAAAAAGATAAAAAAAATTCCCGGGAAAAATATAAAAAGAAATATAAAAAAGAAAAATATTTTAAAAAGCATCACCTTTTTTTCCAAAGTTTTTTATGGCTCTTTTATGGCTATTGTTTATATTTGTATTTCTAACAATGCATCTGGGGATAGCTTATCTTGATGAATTCTAATTTTAATCACACTTTCGGGAAAAATGTAATCAGTACATCGATTTTCTAGTTAATAGTGTTTTTCATGGTACTTTTTCCTATAAAATAATATTAACGAATAAAAAAAAATTAAACATTAAAATTCTTGACACAGAATATATTTATTACACTTATTTCTTAAGCAACTTAAATTTTTAATTCCATATAATAAAACAATTCGGTAAAAATACTGCTTTAATCTACTTCAGTCGAAAAATATTGCGTTTTTTTTTTGTGAAGTAAACTTATTTAAGATTTGTTTCATGACTTATACTCTATCTTTTTTTTTTCAATTGAATAGCCCAGTGATTCTCAAACTGTGGGGTGCGCCCCCTAAGAGGACATGATAAATCTAATAGGAGGTCGCAATCCTATTGAAAAGTCGAAAATAAAAGATTAAAAAAATTACAAATTTACTGAAAGGTAGCAAAATAAAATACATTCTGATATAATAAAAAAATAAAATACACATTTACACTGATATAATATACTTATAAATGTATTAGTACTTTACAATGCATTTGATAACTAATCCCTCAATTTTAAGTTAAGAACAAGTTTGATAATTATTAGCGAATCCCAAGGGCTTGTCATATGAAATATTGTACACTTATGCAATAATATACATAATATACATACATACCTTGATAACTCGCACAGTTTATGATTAAAATCATATTATAGCTGTAACCTCAATCATTTTATTGCTTTTTACATTTTTTTGTATGAATGGGGGAGGAAAAATTGATTGAAAAAGGGGCCCAATATTGAAAGTTTGAGAAGCACTGTGGATTTGCCAATTATTATAATTATATAAAATGATAAATTTTGTACTAATTGATTTCAATAACTTTTGCCTTAAAAATAAATATTTGCTACTAAGATAATATTACAACCATGAAAGAGATCGGAATAATACTTTTCTTCTAAACTACAGCATTTGATAAATTGGAAAATAATTTTTTTAAAAAATTTGAAATTTCTTAACAGCCAAATAAAAGTTAAAATAATTTTTATGTCCTATTGATAAATATGTTGAAATAACACATAAGAATTTTGGTTATTTTTTCTTGCATTTAGAGTTATATAGATTTATAAAATTTAAAATAAAACATTTAAAGATACATAAATATTCCCATAATAATATATATAATTCACACAGACACATAAATATAGAACCTCTGACTATAAAGTTAAGTGAATGAAGAGCCAATCTGACAAAACTGGAGAAACAAAAAGCTGCGCATGAGTAGCGGCAGGTGTTGACCACCTGCCCCCACCCTTGTCCAGTTGAGAATCATTTGTGTTCCGTGTAAAGCTTGTTTTACAAAAAGCTTATTTAGTTCATGGGTTTTAACTGAGAAAAGTAAAATCAACGAACAAAATATCAACTTAAAGTTTTTTTAAGCTTAGCAAGACACCGAAAGAAACTTATGCGATGCTGGTACGTGCTTATAGAGATCAAGCATAGTCTATTAAACCGCGGTCACTCGCGCCTGTTTTTACTATCGTCGTTACTCGCGGGGTGTAGAGAACACCCCAAAATTTTAACACGTGTATTTAATTTTGAAAATAAAATTAAGTCATTATGATACATATTTTAAAGTACAAGATGTTTTTATTTTACAAATAAAATTATTAAATTTATTTAATACAAATGAGACTAACATTAATTTAAACTGAACATACAAAATTTTCATTTTAAAACACATAATTTTATATTTTTTTCATAAACCAGTAAATCGTGTATACTAGTAATAAATATTCTTTATAATTAATGAGATAATGATAGTAGAAAGTATAGAAAAATAATTTTTTAATCATTTTCTAAACATTCTGAGCAGACTGTATACATATGCTCAACTTCTCGCGGGAGTTCTCAGCCCCCCAGATAAAATTTTGAAGGTCGTTACATTCAAATCGTTCGAGAAAGAGGGATTGTATCAGGCCTGAAGGTTCAATGACCTAAAATGTGAAGCTACAGAAAAACTCGGGGCTCTAAGCATTCTTTTTAGAATCCTGGGAGGATTTTCTTGTTGCTGGGGTGTACAGAACACCCCGCGCGAGTGATCGCGGGTTAAATATGTGTACCAGTGGCACACCCGTTTCCGAAAAGCAGGCAAAGTGTTTCTGACAACCTCCGTCAGTGACGAAAACGTTGAGAAAGGGAGGAAATTAATCACTAAAGATAGTCAATTAACTGTGTGCATGATAACTGATGAACTGCATATTAACTGTGAATCCGTACGACAAATCGCTACCCAGAGTTTAGGAAGGAGAAAAACGTGTAATCGTTATCGATTGACTATATTCCTAACTTCCATTGAAATTTGACGATGCTTTTGAACTCCATCCCAAAATAAGACACCTTACAAAGTTTCCAGGACATGTATAGCAGATCTCAGCCATGCATAGTTATGAGAGGTGACTATTTCGAAGGAAAGAGAGGTAACTTTCGCTAATATTTCATCTACGTTAATTGTTACAGGACTATTCACTGAACTTTATTGTCAGAGGTTGTTTATATGTATATATATGTGTGTGTGTGGATATGTGTGTGTGTATGTATGTATGTATATATATATATATATATATATATATTTCTTTATCAAAACAACTATAAATAATTTACAATTAAAAAAGGAACTTACAAATTATGATAGCAAGTAATTGTATAATGTAATACTGCCTGGTACAGAGTACCTGGTGTAGTGTGCGGTGCTGAAGTTTGGATTTAAAACCTAATAATAGATCAATTAAAACTGCTATAATATAGCTTAAAAATATATTCTATAAAAATAACCAATACTTAAGAAGCTGTTCAAATAGAGATTTTTCAATATAATTAAAATATATCTTTTACATTCATTTAACATTAACAGATTTATATAAAGTTGCAACTTTCAATAAAATCTCTGCATGTATTCTACATTAATTTTTCTCCTATCCTTAATAAACAAAAATTATAAAGCGACTATATATTTTTTAACTTATTAGAACCTATTATTAACTTCTTATTACTTTTTATTTTTATAATTACTATCTGAAATACACCAGCTTACAGGATTTAGTATTATTCTTCTTTTTAGAAAGCGAAATTATATGAAATTATGGACTCAAGATAATATCGTGTTTGTGATACACTGCCACTTATATCCAGGGATTGTATAAGGAAGGGTCAAAAGGGTCAGTGCCTTGGGTCTCGACCTTGAGTGAGCCTCTTCTAGTTCTTGACACAGTCTCAGTAAGATCAGCTAAGAGTCAGATAATTTTAAACCTCAAATTTTATTTCTGGAAATACTCTCCAAAAATTGTGAGTATCAAGCTATTTCCTGACTAGCAACAGTAGTAATGTAATATCGTATTTTTATGTCATGCTCATCCTTGCCTACAAATAGGCCTCCCAGATATGCCTTCGTTACTTATTTTGTCGAAAAACGACAGTCCATCGAGTCGGTTTGCACCTAGGTTGTCAGATATCGAATTATGCTTGTTTATTTCTCACGGGTTACCGTTTGTGCAACAACATATTCTATATACTTTCTACTTAACAGTGTTGTATTTGAGTCCTAAGAATCCATAGGGGGGGAGCGTAGGAACAAAGGAAGTATTAATACCTCATTGCTTACTTTTGTCTTTAAATTTAAATAATATCTATTTTAAGTAGAAACTTCCAATATTAAACTCTCAGTTGGATTGTTAGTTAATAAGCATAGGAAAAATTATACAGATAGCATGTACTCCTCATGACTTTAAATAATACATGCGTTTTGAGTAATACAAATAAATATTATATATCTTGTTTAAAACTAAAAACATATTTTCCTAATTGGTAAATTTATCGAAAAATATACATTGTTTAATAATGAATCTCTTTCGCTATAATATACAAAAATAGAAGACATTTTTCGAGAAATTGCAACATCTTGAACTGAGTTTCCGTCCATCCTTTATTTTAGAAACACAAAGTTTTAAAAACAAGAAAAACAACTTTAATTTTCTTAAAGTTCTACGACCACTGACACTACAAATGTGATGCATTTTTAATCAAGAAATACTTCGGATTTAATAACTTCCCATCTTTTGTGATTGGAAATTTTAATAAAAATGAAATACCTAGGCGATATTAAAAAAAAAAATCAAAGAGTTGCTTTTAGTTTCCAGTAATTCTCGGAAACATAAGTTATAAAATTAATTATTCTTGTTTGAGAATGCATGCAAAAGAGAATAAATGGAATTTTAATTGAATCGGAAATGAATTTAATGAATACAATGCATGATTCGATTTAATTTGGAATGTAATGGGAAATCAAAAAAGAAAAATGTATAGGAACTTATAATTGGATTATTATTATTTTCATTATTTTTAAGTTCTTTGAAATTGTTCTCTTAAATTCATGATTTTTAAACGGAAACTATTCATTGAAGAATGCAAACTATCATTTTGAAAATTCTGTTTCTCTAGCTCATTATTATTTTTATTATTTATTGGAATAATTAAATATTTCCTTAGTATCAAAAGTTATATTCTGCTTGTAATTCAAATCTTTCTACAATGAAAGAGTATTTCTTTTGTGATACATTTTTTTAAATATATATATATATATATATATATATATATATATATTCTTTTGTAAAATTATTTGAATATCAAAATATATTGTTTAAATTGATTTTAAATTGAGATTTTATATTTAGAACAAATAATTTGTTTAAAAATCAGTCAAGGGTATATGGATATCTAATTTTTCTAAGAACTTATGCTGTTAGAAAAGTAGGTTTTAAGCTACTTGCCATTAAAATTGCTACACCAAGAGGGCGACAGGCTACAGACGTAAAATTTAAACAACTGGAAGAAGGTTCTCTGATATGCAATTGATCAGCTTTTCACAACATTCAGACAAAACAGGAGCTTGTAGTGACACCTACAATGTGTTTAAATGAGGGAATTGTTCAGCCAGTTTCTAATACACAAACTGCATTTGTACACTTGTGCTGAGGAAAAGTTGTTGTGATGTCTCGTGTAAGAAGTTGAAATGCGTACTAGCACGTTTCTGACTTTAATAAAGATCTAATTGTAACGTACCAGAGTTGCGGTTTATCATATCGGATTTTTGCTGTTCGCGTCGGTAGAGATCCAATTACTGTTAGCAGAATATGAAATGGATGGGTTCAGGATGGTAACACGGCATGCTGTGCTAGATCTTAACGGCCCCCAATCACTTTGCCAGACAATGCCGAATGACCGTATTTTAGACACTTCCTTGCAGTGCTTTACCGTAAAAGCCATGGAGCGTGAAAACTTGGACCCTGGCGTATTTCGAAACGCGCAATCTGAATCTTATATCCGATATAAGCATGTTTCCCAGATAATGCCGGATGCCCGTTTTCAGACAAACCTTGGCAGGGCTTACCTTAAAAGGCTTGGAGCTTGAAAATTGGATCTCTGGAGAATTTTGATACGGGCAATTTGAGTCTGATATCCGATGTGAGAAATTGTCGCAAATTTGCCGGATAATTCTGGACGATTGTCTATTACGCGGACCGTGATAGGAGCTTTCTTCAAAAGTGAAAATGATTACAAATGTATTTTTTAAATCATTTTCGGGATGATGAAATTGAATCCGACATCGGATATTAGAAATTCCCGTAACTTTATCGGATAATACAGAAAAACCCTAATGCCTCTTTCAAATGATTGAACTTGCAGGCTCGAACTAAAAGTAGTCTCCGGTTGCGTCTAGGAGTGGAAAACAAAGATCTGGAATCAGGTTTCAAAAAATTCTCATAAATTTGCACAATATTGTCGGAATTAGTTGGAGTGGCTTCGTGTTTGAGGGCCACTTATACGAATTTTCACTCCATCTAGCGGCTAAATTTGCAAGCGCTGGGGCACCGAAATTCAGTCCTGTGTCTGTCTGAAGGAGAATCTGAAATCAGATTTTATGTGTTCCGGTAATGTTTTATGGAATATTGTCGAACGACCGTAATATATACGGACAGTGGTGTCAGACTAACTTTCAGACGTAGTGATGCAAAAAGTAGGTACCTTACGTATTTTGAGACCCCCGATCCGAATATTTAATCTAATTCGAAAAATCCAAGTCTTAAATAATGTCAGACTACAGTATTTTAAATGAACTATGTCAAGGGCTTAACTTAAAATTGCAAATTGCCCAGTTCTTATCAGGAGGGCTTTTCTGAAATCGGACTTAAAAAACTCCAGTAACTTTCCCGAACGACAGTACTGCTCGTATCTTCAGGGACGAAGCTTGCAGGAGCGTCAAAAGTGGGTACTAGGTGCATCTCGGGATAGGGAACAAGAATCTTTATTCGAATTTCAGAAACTTTCTTAATTTTTCTGAATAATGTCGGAATGAGATGAAATAGCTTTGCGTTCGAGTCCCTTGTCTATATTTTTATTTCCTATAGCTGCTAAACTTTCAGACTCAGGCGTACGAAAATACGACCAACAGAAAATTGCATTGGCAATTGAATCTTCAGACATGTGGAGAAATACACATTAAGCATCTCAGTTGTCATTAAACATTCATTAGAAACCTAACGCAATATGTAATTTTAAACAAAAGAGAGGAATGGCTATGGTATTGCAAAGGAGTTCAATCATACTCTGTAATGGCCCATAAACAGTCACTCGAAGCTTTACATGGAACTTTGTAAGATTTAAGCGGCAACGGAAAAATATTCTGTGTTGCTGTCCTATTACTGTCTGGTGATTTCTCCGGCAGACATTGCAAGCCATTCCTCTCTCTACTTTTACTCAAGAGATTAATATAAATTTAAAACAATCGTTTTTATGGCAAAATGTTGAAACACTTCGATTGACCATAAATACGCGAGTCCAATTGCAAGATGATCAATCGGTGCAAATATTTTCTAACTAACTGCTGTATATTGGAAACAGTGAAGTAGAATTGTATCAAAATATACAATCTATCAGTTTGCTAGGCAATTTCTGTAATGTTGTTCAGACAAAAAAGGAACTGATTGAGAGTGCCTTCCGGTATATTCTGTATAATTTATTTGTAATGACTGGCTCTGTGTAATCCTGTTACCTCGGTAGATAGAAAATGTTGATGTTGACGAAATAAACTTTCAGATACAAATTGCTTCCCGGCGATCTAATGCCTTTTCAATCAATCGACACTATTGTCGAGGAAAGCGAAACTAATATTTTTAATTCCCTTCACGTATTAGAAATGCCGACTCACAATCTTCGGTTGAAGATTGGTTTTCCTTTTATTCTGCTGCGTAACTTAAATACACCTAGATTATGTAACGGTGCACGTTTGTTCATCAAAAGAATAACCGGGAATATTCTTGAAGCAATTATTTTGATTGTACAGTTTAAACAAGAAATTTTCCAATTGCCACGTATTCCACTGATACCGTCAAAATCTTCAATATCTTTCAAAATCTTCAATTCTCAATTTGTTAGACTTTCGTGATGACCATGAATAAATTTCAAAGCTAAACAATGTCAATTTGGAGCTTTGACTTAGAAAATCCATGTTTATAGCATGGCATGCTTACGTGTGAGGAAGCATATGTTGCGTGCATGCATATGTCTTACTTGCATGCATATGTTGCAGGCTTACTTGTGAAGAAAACACCGAATCTATTTGGAAAGCAAAATACAAGTTACCAAAAAATATTTCACACCGATTAGCGATTAATTATAGAAAAATTATTTATTGTTATAATTTATAATAATAAAAATAAAATTAAAAATAGTTTAAAATCAACGCTATTAACCTCATTTATAATATTAAACATTCATATGTTTTTACGAACAACTTCGTAAATAATTCATGCATTATACTATACTCAAATAATAGATGAATAAAATGCAAAATTAAAAAGATTATGTTGTTTTACTCTTAAATTCAACTCTCCAAAATTGTAAGCGCAAAATAAATTTTAATGCATTGAAAATAGCTGAGAATAATATAAAATCAACGTATTAAAACAAAGCCACAGCAACGCGTGGACGGGTCAGCTAGTATGATATATATTATATAATCTGCAAGAATAATTATATGCACAAATAGTTATAATTCAAACTACAATTAGAAGGAAGTAGGAAATATTAATCATCGTAGTTTAATGGCAAACTCTTCACCTTAGGAACTAAGAATGCTAGTATAAACAATATTTTTTTGACCTGCCAATCTTTATCTGTAATTTGCTTATTCAAATGGGCTATAGGAAGGAGGAAATACAGTAAATAAGTCATTATTATAAAATAAAATATACTATTAAACAAAATATAACAGGGAAATTAATAAAAATTACTTAATTAATTCAAAGCCTAGAAAAACTTTGAATGAAATTCAGTTAAAATAAGTATGCATACCACCTCAACTATTTTCCCCAAATATATATATATATATATATACTATTAAAATTCGTAGATAAACAAACTTATCTATCTATCTATCTGACCATGCACGTGTGTCTATCTTCTCACGAACCACACGACGCAGAAATTCCCCAATGTACCAAAAGATCGGAAATTATCAAATGAGTCCGTTTTGATCATTTATATTCCGATATTACAATTAGTTAAAATATATTAATTAAAAACTTTAGAACGCATAATTATTTTACTCCTGTGGGCATTTTTTACCGCCAAGAAGAATTTCAATTTTTGACATTTTTTTATGAGACTTAGACAAAAATAATTACAGAAACGGAAAGATCATATACTTCGCCACGATACAGTAAAATTTATTTTAAAAATATGAACTTTTTTTGTTTTTCTAAAAGAGTCTAAATCGATCTTTTTTTATAAAAAAAAGGATTTCTAAATCTTTCGTTGGCATTTTTTTCGGTTAATGAAATGATATTCCCCAAAAAAAATCATGCTTTTTTTTTTTAGAATCAGTCATTTAAAAAAAAAATTAAACACTTTTTTTTTTATGATTTTTAAAAAATTAAAATTTTATTAAATATTTTAAAACTTCTTTATTAAAAAATTAATCTCACGAAACTTTTTTTTCGTGTTTTAAAAGGTACTTTTTCCTAATATGTAAAAAACTGAAAAAAAACTTTTTCGGGTTTTTTAAAAAAAAAGTGTTTTCGTTTTTTCCCTTTTTGGGGAAAAATTTAAGATTTTTTTTGTTACATTTTTTGTTTAAAATTACTTTGTTTAAATCGATGTATAAATTTAAAGCATTAAAAAAAAATGAAGCCTTAAAAAATTAAAAACCAAAAATAACGAAATTTTTAAATACCCGGTTTTGGGCAAATTATTTGGCCCCAAAAGTAATTTTTTCCCTTCACTCCACCTTGATGAAAGTTACACTAGAAAAGAAGTGTTACAATAATGTGAAAAACCTCAGATTTGGTGAAATAAATATATCTTCCTTTTATTTTAAACCCCTTTTCTCTGTATCGTTAAGTTCCTTGCGTATTAGGCAAGCACTAATTTTTCGGTTAGAGCCCCTTGATTACTAACTTTGTAAACCGGTTTGGGAAAAAATTTCATTCTTAATTTTTATGATTTTTAAAAATACTCAACATTTTTTTGTTTTAATTTCTCAAAAATTTTGTATTTGAAAGATACTTTATTTCATCACGATACAGTATTCTTTTGTTACTTTGAATAACGATACTTTGCATTTTAAGATTTTTTCTAAAATGAATCAATTTCGATGCGTTTATATAAAAATGATTCTTAAAAAAACTCATAATTTGATCTTTTAGAGTTAATGATTTAAAAAATAAAATGCCGAAAACTTTTTTTACGGATTTTTAAAAAATACACAAATTTTAAATAATTAACAAATACTTATCAAAAAAATTCGAAGTTTTTACAACTTCTTTTATAAAAATAATTGTATGAAACTTTTTTCCGTGTACCGAACATTTAAAAAATCTTACAATTTTAAGTCAACATTTAATATATTTGTGAAATTTTGTAATTATGAAAATTTCTTCTTTTTCAACATACAATTAATTTTAAAATGGTAAATTTTGGTTTCCGGGCCTCAAAAGTTGCAAAGTAAGTGAGGGAATATTAAAGTCCCACTGTTCACTTACTCGACAGGTCGGATAGACAGAGGGGAAAGGTAATTTCCATTACAAATATGTTGTGCATTTAAAAACTTTCATGAAACCCCAGGGAGAAATAAAACTGTCTCACAAAGAAAAGAAGCGAAAAATTTCGAAACAGGGAATTTTAGGTTATACACTCGGTAAAAGCATGAGCAACGCGGAGCTAAGAGGAGGAAGGTGGGTGGGGGTGAGTTATTTTGAAAAAGAGTATTAGTAGTGGTGATTTTGTGTGCAGGAAAGGCAAAATTTATAAAAGTAGAGAAATCCCGTGCAACGCCGGGCCATGCAGCTAGTATATATTTATATTTATACAAATAAAGCAGCTGGGGAAGAAAATTTAAAATTGAATCATGGTTAAGGTATACGACTACGTTCGGAATCGTGATTTTAAAAAAGCGCATAAATGGACAATTTTCATGATATTTAAAGTCACTTAGATTACAATACTTGTATAAATATATTTTAAGGACATTTTGACAAAAAAAAAAAATTAACTTAGAACACCTTTTCAAAATGTTTTTCCTTTGTGAAAAATTTATTTAAAATTTTTTTGGGAAAAAATTTTTTCCCAAAACCCCAAATTTTTTAAAAAAAAAAATTCAAATTTTCTTTAAAAAACCATTAAAAAATTATTTTTTCAAAAAATTTTCTTTTGTAAAACTATAAATTTTTTAATATTTCAAACCCCGGTTTTACTTTTTTAAAACCCCTATTTTTAAAAAAAAACCTTTTTCCAAAAAAAATTTTTAAAATGGGCCTTTTCATTTTTGAAAAATATTACGGAAAAATTTTTTTTTTTCACAAAAAATTTTTTAAAAATTTTTTAAATCAAAGTCATTTTCCTAAAAATTAATTTTTTTTTTTTTTTAAAATATTTAAACTTAAAAAAATTTACAAAAAAAAAAGATAAATATCTTTTTTTAAAATTAAAAAAAAAAAACAATTTTAAAAAAAAAAAAATTTTTTTTTAAAAAAAATTAAAATTAAATTTTAATTTTTTTCAATTTAAAAAATTTTAAAAAAAAATAAAAGTTTTTAAGATTGGGTTTTCATTGTTGTATAATTAATTTTTAAATTTTGTTAAAAAAACCCCATTTTTGATTCATTAAAAAATTTTTAAAATTTTTAAATTTATTCCCCAAAAGTGTCTTAAAAATTTTTTTAAACTTTTAAATTTTTTTTTGGTACCTTTGGGTTTTCCAAAACCCTTTTTTGAATTTCTACTCAACAAAATGAACATGCTTGCCGAATTTTTAGTCAAAATCTAATAATTAAAAAGGGATTTCTCTTTTCTTTATCAATAAGCCATTTAACCCCATTTGAAAGTCATTTCCAAAACACACGTTTTTAGCAGATTTCACTTCAATAAACGAAACATGCATACCAAATTTTGTTATGCAGATTTAGTGGCTCAAAAACGGGAATATTTATTTTTATCAGTATGCCTCAGTAATTCGCTGCTCCCCATAGAATCGTTTTCTAAAATTTGTTTTCGTTTTCCATTTACAAAAAAACAGTTCAACAAATTTTAAGTATATGCTCTAACATTCTAAAGCATGAATTTTTATTTATAAAGCTCCATAACCCCTCTCAACACCTTTTGAAGGATGATTTTCGCACAATACCCTTTCTTGGGGAAATCGGCCCCGAACCCTAACATGGGACCGATTTCAAGTCCGTAGGTATAATAAATGAAAAACTGGAATATATATATCTCCTACGCCCCTTAACCCTCACCCCTCTTATGATTCAGTTATCGCAAATCCGCAATAGATTTTCCCCCCACACACAAAAAAACCCCAAAATTTTTTTTAGTTCTCATAGTTCAAAACCAGGAATATTTATCTATCATGCCCTTAATCCTACGCAATCCCCTTGAGAATTGATTTTCCCAAATCTCTTTTTGTAGTGAATCTCTATTCCATGAAAGAAACATCCGTCTTTAGGTCTTATATTTCAAAAACGTAAATAGTTATCTCCAACGTTTCTTAACCCTTGAAGCCCCCCTCGCGTACTCGTTGATTTTTGAAAAATCTCTTTTGTAAATTAACTTTATTCTATGAAAGGAATCTACTTACTAAATTTCAAGACTGTATAAGTCTAATAGTTTGAAAATATATATGAAAATAAAATATCTATAACACCCTTTAATCCCCAGAATGCCACTTGGAGTCAATTTTCTTAAAATTTGTAGTGAATCTCTACTCCATCAAAGAAATCTTCTTACCAAATTTCAAGTTTGCACGTCTAACAATTTAAAAATGGAAGTAATTATCTCTGCAACGCCACTGTAACTATAACTGTAATACCACTCAATCCTCTGCAACGCTTTTTGGGTGACAATTTTCACAAAATCTATTCTTAGTAGATCTCTATTCCATGAAAGAAACATGCCTATCTAATTTACAGGCTATAGGCTCAATAGTTTCGAAGATACGTGATGTGTGAGAGATTTGCTTTTATCCGTTATATACCTGATGGTTATAAATAAAGATGCACTATTCAGAGGCCCGTAGAACTATTTCTGCTAATCAGATTTTGATGAAACTTGGAATATATTCTATGTGGACCATGGGAAAAAGGTTTCTGTCACAACAAATAGTTCAAATTTTGACATCTATGCAGAAATGTGGAGCCCAAAGCAGGACAAATATATGTAAGAATTAAAAAGAATCAATTGCAAAATATGCTCAATATGTTGCTCCATTTACATCAATTACGTGTTGAAAGAACATTATAACGTTTCACCTCAAGCGCGAAAACCTCACGAGGGATTTCAGCCCCATGCGTTTAATACTAGCTTTCAAATAGGTAAAGTCATATTCCTACTCTAAGAACGCGGTCTCTTAGAAATCCCCAAAATCAGAAACCGCAGGGATTTATGTCGGGTGAACAAGAATGCTTTGCATCCGGAATGTCTGGATATTAAACAATTACTGCCAAAATTAGCACTAAGCAGTGCTTTAACTTGGCATCCAATGTAAGGAGTTGCTCCATCTTGCATAAAGATAATGGTTTGCAAACATTGTCATTCTGTAAAACAGGAATTATCTGATATTGAAGGATTCCACTGTACCCTGCACTCGTGAAGAGCATCTTTTAGGGCCTTGTGGAGTAAGAGTTTCAAATAAAAAAGTTCCGAGGATAAACTAAGCAATAAATCCACAGCAGGCAGTCACGTAATCAGAATTCATTGGTTGTTGATGCAGTACATTAGAAAGTGAAGTACCCATATACGTCAGTTTGGCTATTCACAGCTAAATCTAAATTAAAGTTTGCCTCATCTGTCCATAGGAATTTCCAAGCCCACGTGTCATCAACTTCCATTCTCGCCAAAAATTGGCAAGCAAATGCAAGGCGTGTTTTGTGTTCTTGAAGTTTCAGCGTTTTCATCACGTAGATCTTTTACGGATACTATTTTGAAATGTACCCCAAATGTTTCGTACTGTCCACCATGAAATCTCCAACTCGCGTGACACTGATAGACCACTTTCTGAAGAATAGAGGGAACTGGAGGATCTTTCAACCATAGCAGTAGCGACTTCTTCAACAGCTTCAGTCCCAACCGGTTTCCATCCTCTTCTGGACAGCTCATCCAAATCTCCAGTATCTTCAAGTTTAATGATCATCTTCCTCAAACCAATCCTCGATATGAGGCTTTTTCGCAGATCCTTTAAATGAAGACTTCAGCTGTGAAATGATTGCTGCCGTTCTGATAAAACAGTTTTAACAGTAAACCGTGATTTTTTTTGTAAGGACATGATTAACGATGACAAGCGCAAGCTGAATGATTCTCTGGCTATGACTGCAAATTTGCATAGAGATTTTACGGATTCGCATAAGGAATACTCGATAAAAGTCACCCAGTGGTTGAAATTTGTACTACTTTTTTTTATTAAGGAAATCTTTTCCCCATGGTCCATGTAGCATATATTTCATCAAAATCTGATCAGCAGAACAGGTTCTCTAGGCCTCTGAATAGTGTAACTTTAATTACAATCACACAGTATATAGAGGAATCATCACATACTTTGAAATTTTACGAGCAGAAATTGGACAATGGCAGCCTGAGGTTTTTTTTTAATTGTAGTTAGAAAATAAATTCTATTTTACTTAGAATAGTCTTCCCTTTTATTTCAAATTACATCTTTTTTTTTTCCATGCGAATAATCTATTTGAAATCTCGTTAATTTAAACCATTTAACATAAAAATTTCCTTGTTTTTTCCTTGTTTGTTTATGATGTATTACTTGTAGAAATCAAATGCGTTAGTTTAAGAAAGGGTTGATTCAAATCCAAACATAATTTTATATAAGTATTGGGTTAAAAAAAATGAACAAATTGGCAAAATTCTCGTAAGGTTGTTTTTCTCGGTTGTCCATATTGTTTTCTGATCGCAATAGAATTTCTTTTAGGATATCTTTTTAGGTTCTCTCAACAGTAAACATACCACATGGTACTTCAATAACAAGTTGGGGCGTAGAAAGTCTTTCATCAAAAGTATGATTCTTTATTTTTCATTATAAGAGAGAAATGAATATTTACTCGTAGTTACAATATTATCCACCCACGCATTTCGAATTGAAACACAGAGCTCATTTAAATGCACTAAAACATGCTTAAAATTCTTAGAAGTTTTAATGCTAGAAAAGAAGGTTTTTATAAGCATTAGAGGATCTTAGACATTCATTTTGTCTACGCTGAATACAAAAAAAAGAACCCCACTATTAGTTTTCCGTTGGTTTTACTCGATGAAGAATGAGTATTAACATTTCATCTACTCCCTCTTTTGTTGCATTGCAAAACTGATTTATTTCGGTCATTGAAATGAATAGAGGTTACGAAAACTACGATTTTGATTTATTCGGTACATATGAAACTAATACTATATTGTTTTGAAATCGAAATAAAGATGTATAAACATCTATAGTTTTAATGTTTGTGAATCCGTCCAAAATTTAAGCTTTTTATTCAAGAGTTCTTACGACGGTCAGTTTCTTTGTTAAAAAGTTCATTTTCGAAGGGTAAGTCGTGCAACAGTTATTTAGTATCATACTTCCAACTGCTGTTCATTTAGTTTTTTTTATATTCTACTAATTTACAATTTTAAATCATAATGAGCCGTACAACACACCAATACAAATCATTATGTTGCTCACAGGCTTATAATGGAGACTGCAAATACATGGAAAACCCTTTGAAGTAAGTATGGTGACGCGAGGAATTCAGTTACACAAAGCTCCCTGAGTTTCTAAGTGATTAGTACTTAAAAAACAGGAAAAATGTGACAAAGATATTTCAGATCACATGCAAACTGTCGAATTTGTCTGTCATATTACTTAAAAGGAAATTGGTAAGAAACAAACAGGTGTGTCAGAATTAAAGATTTCGTTAGTCTGAGGTGATTATATGCCCCTCGCGACCACTCTTAGGTTAACAAATTGTGTTATTTAAAAATTTTTGTTTTTGGTGACAAAGGTAAATAATTATTTGTTAAAAAAATTACTACTCTATTTAAGATTTTAAGAAAACTATGTTTAAATTATAAGTAATTTTTTAAAAAAATGACGCAACTAATTTTTAATATGCTTCTTTCATTCTTAAACATTGAATCAATTTAAAAGAAAGCATAGTAGAATCCAAAACCTTTAGTCGTTTTACATGTTTTTTATCAAGTTATTCACTTTTCGTTTTCTTATATTTAGTTTTGCGAGTCTTCCTTGGTGCATTTGACGTGTTTAATTTTCAGAATTAGAAAATCTTACAATTACAATCTTACAATATTTTTATTATACTCTTTCATATATTTTTGTGACGTATTAACATTTGCGGGAACTGTAAATGATCTCATAAAAACTCAAATAAATTTTTATTTCTAATTTTATAGCTTACTGATGACTATATAATTAAAAATCTATTTTGTCTCAATAGAAAATACTAAAATGATTAAGTAAATCTTTATTCCTGAAGACTGCAGTCTGTTTTGTCAATATTAGAGTACGATTTAAACATTGAATATACAAAACAATATATATTTGTTAATGAACCATTTGTTGGTTTCCATGGATTGGATATTTCTATAAAAATAGTATTTGTAAATCCAGCGAACAAATTTGATTGAAATTTCAAATAAATATAAATTTTAAAAGTATCTTGTTCCTCTTTTGTAATTAGAATACCTTTTTATTATGACCTTAAAAAAGGCATCCACCCACGTCCTGTAAGAAAACAAAGAAATTACTTTCCTTTTCCTACAAAGTTATAGCTCTTGAACATAAAAAGAATACATAAATTTGCATATTTTCTCCATACTTATTTCTTCTTATTCTTTTTTTAAAAATGAAGAAAAATTTTCTTTGTGTGTATATTAAAAATTATATATGGTGTTTTCTACTTTCTATCTAAAAACTAAATTTGAATTTTTATGAGATCACTGCAATATAACAGTATTAGAAATTTTTTTTAGAAATAAGTTTTAAGGTTTTTAAAGTTTTTAAACTTTTCCAAATATGTAGATTACTTTTTGATATTACAGAATTATAATGATTATATTTTCACATATAGAAAAAATCAGTTTTAAATAATACGTTCAATATATTCCCTACTTCAATTTTATATAACCCGAGTAGTATATGCAAATAAAGAGGAAGGTTGGTACCTTAAATTTATGCGTAACTGTGTAATCTTGGCATTAAAGCTAAGTGTTTGATAAAAAATAATTGCTGTAGCGATTTTAGTTTGTCCTTGTCTTGCTAATATCAGTGAGGCACAGAGATAGTGCTAACAAATATTCTTAACGGTTGATAAGAAAAAAAGAAATTTTTTAGCATGAATAGCTCAACTATTTGATTAAATTTTCTTCTTGCAAGTAGGCAAGCTTAAAAAAATAACTAACTTTTTTAAAAAAAGGTAATAACTTCACAAAAATCCTAAGTGACTTTGCTTTAAGTACTCTTTTCTTGATTTTTTTTAAAAAAAGGAAATACTCAATTCACCAGAGTTGGTCTTATCTTTGATGAGTTTTAAGATAAATAATTCTTTATAAAATGTGAGAACATATAAGCAGAGAACCTTAACGTAACAGTTAGAACGTTTTACAAATGAGTGCTAATCCTATCTTGTTAGTTCTTATATGAATTTTTTTATTTCATGCATCGATGGGTATTGCAATGCCATCTTGTACTACATGCCAATTGGTAACAGTGACAAGAGACTGCATTTTTATATCTTGTCTGTAGTGTATATATCTAGATATATACCTACCAATACTCAAAATAATTCAGCGCCATTTGGCTGAGTTGGTTTGTTCATAAGTTTGAGAGATTATGAGACACCAAATTTATTTGTTGCAGATTATGGGATCAGCTACATTTTTGATTCGTTTAAAAGAATCTAAACAGTAAACACTTTTAACATTTCATTCACTAAAGCATTATGAAAGCATTTTTCATTTTACTTTTAATTTGTTGCTCATTTTGATTTACACACTTACGATTGGTTTTAAATGAAGTCATTTCATAAAATATGACCCTAATTGTTATAATTATAAAAGAAGAAAATTTTGTACCATTTATTGAATATGACCTGAATGAGTCGTTATTTGAAATAACTTGCTTAGGGCAGTATGATTTAAGTTTTTTTTTCTTTTCTTATGTAAAATTAGGTGTGTGTCATCTTTTCTCAAACTACGTAATTTTAACTCTTCTAGTAAACTTTTATTCCTATCTAGAGACTGTATATGACTATGTAAGATATCATTAGTGGAAAAATCACTATAAAACTGTCGATACACAACAAATCATTCCTTTCGAACACAACACAACTTTCATACTTTAATAGGAATTCACTCATATATGACTTTAAGAGCATTTATCTGTAAAAGAAATTTTTTCTACTCATTATTGCTCAACTTTATTCGTTAAAACATATTTACTAAAAATAATTCTTTAAAATCCAGAAGCATTTATATAATAGAAAACGAATTTCTTTTGAATTCTGAAGATTCAAGAGGCAAGGCCGTTAAGAATATTTTTCACTACAATCAAACCAACTTTAACTCTAGGGCTTCGATAACGACAGCCTAAAAAAGAATGTGCAATATTACATTGTCATCCAACGGAGTTAGTGGGTATAATTTAGTACATATATGATATAAATAAATGAAAGAAATATTATTAAATGTTCATGCATTAATTGTTGCTGTTTCGTGTTTTTTTTACGAGACAATTTATTGATTATTGATAACTCCTTTATTTTGAAATGTTATTTACTAGTTTTATTTCTCTACTCACACACAATATATATATATATATATATAAATATATATATTATCCACAAAATAATATATAAAAATAGTTATAAACCTGGGTATAAATATTCAAAACAGGAAGCAATATTAACGAATGTAGTACAATACCAAACGGTTGGTCTTAGGAATTAAGAATGCAGGTTTAAACATATTTTTTGACAAGCTAGCCTTCACTTGTAATCTACCTATACTACTGTTCCATAAGGAAATGAATAAATACTATATATATATATATATGAAATACGTGATGGCTTGCACACACAGATTTATCATAAATGTTATCAAATAATAACATTGGATTCACTTATCTTATATATTTATTTCTGTAGTTGAGCCCTATTTTCTATAAAACAGTAAAAACATTTAATCCAATTGAAGATTTCATCATGTGTTGGGGTGTAGATCTCCCTCTGCATTAAGATTCAAGAAGGATCTGAACGCACCGTAGGATGTGAAGTATTTGAGAAAATTTTGCAAGCAAGATATAAATTGTAATAAATTAGTTAATAAAACTAATTTATTACAATTTATATCTTGCTTTATATTAAGTTTGACGCTAGAACTGATTTCAAGTTATGCAAAAAGATCCAAGCTAAATAATAAGAACCAGTCATGTGAACGAGATACAACCCCCACCGCCTAGACCAGGGGTACTCAACCGTTTATTCCGCCGAGCCACATACACATGATAGATATTTCAAGGGGAAAACCATTTTGGATAGGTATTTCACAAAACGGGGTAAGGGAAAAAAATATACTAAAAAGATAAAAGAAAATTGGACGAAAAAATCCAAAAATTTTAAAAACTCTTTTTGGGTTTTTTAACCCCAATACGATTTTAAACCCTTTCTATCAAAACCCAAAAAAAATTTTAATTTTTTGCCATTTTTGCAGATTTTTGGGAAAAATTTTTCGTTTTTCCCATCCAGGGCCCGTTTTTTTTTTTTTTCCCAAGTTTTTTGAAAAAAAAGCAAAAAAAAAAATTGATAGATTTAATTTTTTAAAGTAAAATTTTTTTCCAGCTAAATTTTTTAGAAATTTTTCAATTAATTAAATTTTTTAATGCAATGGACCTTTAAAGGAAGGTTCAAAAAGGGGTTTAGACGGGTTGAGTATCACTGGCCTACACAATCTAAAAAGCTCCGTAACATTGGATTCCAACAAATATTACAATGCTTATATAACAATATTACAAATATACAACAAATTTTGGGAAGTTTTAAATAAAAAAAAATTTCTTCCAAACACATACAAAAACATATATACATTTTTATTCCGGTTCTATTAAAAAAAATTTCATATCGTGCTGAATATTTATATATTATTCAATAGTTATATTCGTTTTCATTTAGGTGTTGTTCTAGGTGCTTAAAGTGTCAGTTTGGCTAAACGTAAGACAAATCGAGTTAGGAAGGTAGGCCTCGTGGATATTCTGTTACAATCTGGTTCACTGAGGGTTAAAGGTGAAGAGAACCTCAGTGTACTAAGAGTAGTACCCTTTCAAAAAATTTGAAAAAAAAACTTTTTTTGCTCACTTTATCCTTTGGGGGGCCACTTAACCTTTGGGCTATATTAAACAGGAGTAGCAAGATATTAACTTTGAGGATAAACGTTACGGTGGTGTTTTTTAATAAAAGTATTTACAAAAAAATTTTAACTTTTTTTTTTCGCTCTTTAAACCCCCCAGGGGGGAAAATTTTTGACAGAAAACCTAGTGGTCAAGGTAATGGATTCGTAGCTGCAGTGTTTTGAGTTCAAGCCCAATACCGTGCAGAGATGCACTTTATCTCGAAGCTAAAACATTCTCCCGTGGTGTGGTGTTGAATTTAGGAGAAAGTGTCAAATACCGGGGGCCCTTTCCCCGTTACATGACGGTGGCTCAAAAATTTTAAAAATTTATACCCATTTTCCCTCGTGCCCGATGAGTGACGTTTATATAAAAAACCCTTCTCTACCTTTCTCTTTAGAACCTTATTCCTTCTGTTGGCTAAATTCAATTTAATCTTCAAAACGATTTACTAAACAAAGGTATCGAGGCTTCCCATCTCTCAGAATTTTTGTAACTCAGAGAAAACTAAATAAATGATGCTGTAGCAACAAATGATTGCCCAATAGTGATTCGCAATTGTACAAATTTAGATGTCCCCGAAAAAAAAAAAACAACTGTTATCTACATTATAAAGAATTGTAGGTGACTTACCTTCTCAATTTAAGCCCCACATTTACTATCCAAAGAACAGTTTTAGAATTCAGTTTTCATATTAACTTGAAGTACTTCTAAATTTTCTGTAATTCATTTTAAAATGCTTAAGTTTAAGTACAAAAAAACGAAGCTATTAATTGTAATTAAATGTATTTTTATTAGTAACACAATTTTTTACGTTATCTTAATCAAGACGATAAATGAAAAGAAAAATTTAAAATAATTTTAATAAAGAATATACTTTTTTTAATTAATGTTTCTTTTTGTTTTCATGGTAAAAAAGTGAGGACACATTTGTGCTTTAAACGATAATATTTTTACCATTTTTTGGGGTGCGGAGACCCAATTTTAAATAAATTTATATAAATACTTATTTTCTTAAATATAAAATTAATATCCTAAGACGTTTTTGCTTTAATCTTTTCCTCTTTATTAATACAATATTGTATAAATGTGTGATATTCTCTTTTTTTTTAATGGCAAAACACTATATTAATTATTCGAGCAAATTTTTCACAAAGGCACAGAAATAAAATGAGGGATTTTTCTTTATTGTTTCAACATTAGAACATTTTATTACACATATACTAGTATTTTTGAAATAAAAATGTCAATTTTAAATAAAGAACTTTTTTCTGAATGTAGGATACCTCTTCTATCAAATAATTGATTATTAATCTCAATAATATTTTAAAACTCATGAATTGAAAGTACCATCTGCATACGGATTATATTTTACAGATAATTTTTATACCAAGTACTCAAATTTCACTGAAAAAGTAGAAACAATTATGAAAATGAACAAAAACCACCAACGTACGAGCTCATACAAACAACACCCGGAAGCGTTATAGACTGTTATCTATGAGCCAATAAGGCAGAACAATTTAGCAGGCGCAAAGTGCACAATGTATTGTTATCAAGCATTGAGTTTATATAGTTCGATATATATGAGAACTTATTCTTTAACTTAAACACTGAATGTAGCTAACATATTGAGAATTATCTGATAAGCATGTAATATAAGTCAATACGAACTCTAATATACTTCCGGAAGCTCTCCGGTATCTTGAAAGAGCTAATAACAAATACTTATTGTATCACTTCCAAATACTTATCACTTCGAATAAACAAATATGTAATCAGAAGAAAGCGTATTATATTTGTTGTGGATTAACTTATGAAAATAGCTCAAATAAATCCTTACAAAGAAAAAAGTCAGAGTTTTTAAAATGTTTTAAGAAGTATAAATAATTGTGGCACACAGCTTGTAAGTAAACCTAAGGAAAAACCGTGGCTTTGGCAACCAAATGAGCATGGCCAGAAATTCGTAGCTAACGATGTTGATTTGTAGGTTTAGACATACGGTGCCAGAACACCCGTCGTGAAGAGGGACTGTGAACATAAAACAGCCATGCTGCAAAGTCCTCGCTTTAATATTGTATAGAGGTTTAGAGGTAAGATAACAGCTCAGGTGTTATCCTCGTTATTGTCCATGGCTCACAATTTGTCTGTCTGTGGCAAATAGTCCCCACTTAGCTTCAAATTTAAAGTTGATAAGAAATTGAGTTAAAATCGTGTTGATTATTTTTTTCTGATGCAACTTTTAGGTAAAATTTTTTATATCTATAGATATAAAAATTGATTTTTGTATAAATGACCTCGCTACACTCCAACACCGTTCAACCGATCAGTATTAAGATTGACATACATATATAACTTTTGTGGAGAAAGGTTTGGGGCTATCCTCTTTTTTATAGCTCCCTACCAGGTGATGCTAAAACATATCAACAAAACTGACGTAAACTTGGCTATATCACCAATATTTCGACATGTTCCCACTGAATCGCCATTATAATATAAGGAACGGCGTTGCTTGCGAATATTACAATTTTAAAACAAAATAAATAAAATAGTAAGTATTATCAACGAATTTTACACATCCAAATATAAATTATTTAAACTATTTAAACTTTCATTACACAAAATTTGTAACAATGTGTTACTTTTGCTGATCAGAGGCCAGCTTAGGAATTTTTAATAACCGATCCACAAGAGAGTTACGAGGCGTTATAAAAATAAATCCTTTTTATCAGCTATTACACTGGTGTGCAAAACTTAAGCAACAGGTGGGTTTTATTGCCATAACTTCACGAAAAAATCATCTGAGAACGCTTAAAATTCTGAAATGAGGGAGAGTATTATATACGTAAAAGGATGACGAAAGCATCGGCGCTGAAAAGGAATACAACGCATACGGTATGGAGATCAAACAAAAACAAAGCTTTATTGAACGCATAGTATCGTGACTCATGATTGTCTATCAACAGGGAGGAAGAACAACAAGCAGATGTTCACTTAATATGGTATACGCCCTCCCCTTACTACAATGGTTGCTTTGCTGCGTCTCCGCATACTCAGAACCAGCTGGTGCAGCATTTCTTGAGGTAGGGTGCCCATTCCTCAATCAACATCTGTTTGATTTGTTGGTTGTACTCCGGATGATCTTCAGGCGATGTGGCAATACGTCTCCCCAAAGCATCCCATATGTTCGATGGGATTTAAATTTGCGCGGGGAGCACGCTGAAATAGTAATCCATTCGAGTGATATCTTCACTTTCAGCAGCTCCTCAACAGCAAGAGTGCGATGTGGCAGTGCATTGTCATCCATAAAGATGAAGTCTGGGCCAATGGCACCTCGGAAAAGATGCACATGGGGAAGAAGTACCTCCTCACACCTAGCGATCCCCGGTTACAGACCCTCTGTCGAAAATGGGAAGCTCAGTTCCGCCGTTCAGCATAATGCCAGCAGACAAGTACTCCAGGACCACCGTAACGATGTCTTTCCTGGAGGTTACTGGGATAAAACCGGGTCCCAATCTCTCTCCCAAATCAAAAGCGCGTTGAGAATCGCTTCTGGTACTGAACCGACTCTCATCCGTAAAGGCCACGACCCCATTGATCAGTTGTCCAGTTTTTACATTGCTCCTCTGTCCCGTAAACGGTAGCTTCGGTGGCCATCTTTCAACGGGAGGCAGCGTTCAGGACGGCGGGTGAACAGGCCCCTTTGTGAGGCGTCTGGCCGCAGTAAACCGCTACACTTGTCGACCCATTGCTGTACAGAGTTTCTGAGCAATGGAGCTTGCTGATGCTTTTGAACTTTTTTCGCCTGCAGGATGATATATCGGTCATCCCCTGCAGTTGTCGTTCTCGAGCGGCCACACCAACCTATGTAACAGCTGTACCTGTGGTTTGGAACTCTTTCAAGCGCGCGAAACGGCACTGTTGATTCGAACTCTGCAGCTACACTGGTGATAGTACGCCCCTCCTCCAGCTTTCCGATCATTCTTCCACGTGTGAAGTCATCCAGATGATTTCTTTATGCTATTTCACGAACTGGCTCACTGGCACTTGCAGAGAATATGGTGAATTGCGTCTCCGTCCTTCATTTCATTCTAATGTTGAGCAGCGCTCGCCGACATCACGCACGTTTTGCGTACGCTCACATCGCTTCTGACGTTTTTGTTCTGATATTTTGCATACGCATGACGTTTCTACTGACTTACGTGTTCCCTCTACTACTGATCTCCAGACCTCCTTTTCTGCAATTTCACTTGGCTATCTGATAAATTTTGCATTGTTGCTTAAGTTTTGCACACCAGTGTAGATCTACAGACTAAAAATTTGACAAATATGTTTGTTGGTTTTTTTGTTCCAGCTGAGCTATGCAAAAACTTTTTTTTTGTTTTAATTTGCAATTCACTTAAAATTAACTCTTAAAAACTTCTTTATCTTTCAGTCTGAATTGTTAAAATTTTCAAATCACCCGTGCGACTAGATAGTTTCCTATAATTTAATATTTAAAATACCTCTTAATATAACAAACAATTGAAAAACATTATCACAAGTGCTTACGGATAAACCATTATCCTATTGATGCTAATCTCCGAAAAAAAATCTTTTAGTCCATTAAAATGAATTGCACAATTTAGAGATCGCCATTAAACTGCAAAACGTCCTTATTTTCTACACTTTTCAACATCACGTCAACCTAAGGACATTTACAGTTTCAAAAAATATTTAGAAATCCCACGTGCATCATAAATAACAAAAATTGAGTACCAGGTAATCTCGAGGAAAGATGAACTGCCACTTGAGGCCCATCGAAACCAAATTCCACACCATAAATCTGAAGTTTTGAGAAACAAAAGCAAAGGGAGGGGTCAGAAAAATCACAGTTTGCTTTTGCGTTAGTAGGCATAAATCCCAGTCGTAGACATTCAAATGACGAAAACTGGTTTCTTGAAAAGTACTTAAGGTTGTGTAGAAACCGCAAAATGTTCTTAGACCGAAGCCTCTTGTATCGGCAACTAGGTGCTAAGAGGAAGTTAGCTAAAAGAAGAAAATCAAAATGTTCGCAAGTGTTGGGAAATGTTTCTTTTGAATAGACTACACGATGTTGAATACTTGAAAAGAGTTTAAACACAGGAGACCACTCAAAATGAACACATTGCTTTTTGCTGCAGTTTAGAACTTCTGTGAACCATACTAAATTTTTTACATGAAGAAATTATTTTAATAAGGTTATGGATGGAATCAGCACTTACTAAACTAGGAAGAAAAGAAAACATTATAAAATGTATATCATATATTAAGCGTTCAAAATATGCAAAAATGAGTGAGAGTTATATTAACACGAGAAAGTAATGTAGTATATACCTATATTGCCCAAAATCAATTAGAATGACTGCATTGTGAAAGGACAACTATTGTGTAAGTAAATGTGTTTAAAATTATTTTTTAATATTTTTATATTATATTTACAAGCATACAACAAGTTATTAGTAAATATTAACAATAAAAAGAAAATTGCTTCACTTGGGGAAAAAATGTATTCCAAAAATTTCGAAGAAATTGTATCATTATATACGTAACCGTTTTTCTAGATGGAATTAAAAAGCAGTCAAAATGACTTCCTTGGACAATCTAGTGTTAAAGCCGCACTATAAGGCAGCACGAGGGTTATTGGTGATGAACATCGTACAATTGAACCTCGGTCTAGTGACGAAAACAACTCATAAGCTGGCACGTCCTCTCCTAACTAACGCACCACGTCAATGGAGAATATTGAGTCTCGCAGGTTTAACGTGCATCTCCCTCTCTACATGACCGGCCTTAAATGACATCAAGACTCAAACCCGTTACGTTCCAGTCAAGAGTCCAGAAAAATATACAGTAAAATTAATAATTGCTATCTGATTAATATATATATATATATATATATATATATATAATTCAGAATAGCTTTCTAATGATAGATGTTTTGAAATATATAAATAAATTGTAGCACATTTTTAAGAGTTTGAAAAACAAACAAATAAGAATGGTAAGGAAAGGAAAAAAATATGATACATTAATGAGAAGTATTTAAGTAATTTTAATTATATCATACTCTTTTTTAAAAACTAATTTTCGTTTTTTTTTTTTACAATGTATTTCTTTGACTCTACGTTAAATCGACTGTACTTAATAGAATTAGTTTCAGGCCATTTATTTTCTCCTTATAAAAAGTTTTACTGATAAAAATTTTAAAAAATAAAGGAAAGAGAGTAGCGTAATTACATGTCACTAAAAACTCTCGAACTTCATTATTAAAAAAAAACTCCGTAACCACATGCTACCATCTTTTAATTTTATTAAATAAAACTGCATAATTCTATATTTGATTAAAGTGTAAACGACAGGATTTTGAGATGTTTTCTTGGATAAAATCCTGTAAAAAAATTTGGTGACATATTCAAAATCAAACACCTTAACATGAATAAATTAAAATTTATGCGATGCAATTGGAAGCAGGGCATATAATACAATTTTTACAGGTGGGATTTATCAATAACAGAAATAAGTGATGGAAAGTTATCAGTTCATACAAATAAGGTAGATTATAGTGAAATTTGAATGTGAAAGAAAAAGTATACAACTGTATGATTTGAATACATCTATCATGATACATTATTTAGATGATTACACACCCGGAAAATTGTTAAATTATTGCAGTCTTTAGTTTTATGGTCAAGAACCAATTCTGTGTGTGTGATTAAACTGCGCCATACAGTTTTTACCAAATTTATAAGTAACTCATTTTAAAAAATGGAAGAGCTACAAATAATGTATATTGCTAAAAATCCAAATTCATCACACTGTTGCTTCTCACTTTTGGATATCATTTTAAGCAATGGGATATATAGCAAATGCTGGCTACAAGATCTTTCTTGCTGTACTATGTATACGTAATATACGTATATCATTCTAATAGGGGAAAGGAACTATCACACCACAGCTGCTCAAATGGAGAAGGATCTACTTGGTTACTAAAAAAAGAGATATTCAGATATGTAATGATTTCACTCAGCTCTTGGTTAACTATTTATTTCAATATGAAAATCATCAAAAAAATAAATAAATAAATAAAATGGTACATTCTTTTACAGTTCAATATTAAAAGGATCCGTAACGATTTCGAGTCTCTTTCGCACTCTCTTCCGTTCCCTGATTTTCCAAGCCAGGAGACCGCTGTACTTCGCGGGCTGGTCCGTAATCACTTCGAGTCTCTTTCGTACTCTCTCTCGTTCCCTGATCTTCCAAGCCAGGAAACCGCTGTACTTGGCCGGCTCGTTATCGCTCTTCCTATCGCTCAAGGGACGTCCGAACGGCTCCGTTCAAAATCAGTCCTCTTTTTTCTCCCGATCTCTCCCTGCTTATATCCTCTCTCTCTCATCTCTTTGTTGGCCTCAAACCCTCTGGTTTTTCTGCCGCATTCCGGTCTCGGATCCCTTTATCTCTTACCCTTCTGCCGCGTCAAATCGTTCTCATTTCCTGTTCGCTAGACTCTAAGAAGCGCCGAGGCTGGGTGCACCTTTGTACGTTCTCAGACTCGCCGTCGTCAAAGAGTTGTGGGAAAATGAATACACGATGATAAGGCGCCTCTTTTTGACAGTCCGGTCAGCTGGAAAAAAAGGTGCCGAAACTCGACAACCCAGTTACGAAATTCCTTCCCAGCAATTAGGGAATTTCCTGGAATTTTCGCAACTTCTGTCGGCAAGGGGCAAGGGATCTGTTGGAAAACAGGGGGAAGAGATATGCTTCGCCACAGATATCTCAAAAATCCATACTCATATCTTGACATTCAACTAGAATTATGCATCTGAAACTTCTTTACTTGTCCCATTGACCAAAAAAGAAGTGTAGAATATTTTTTTTTATAGTGTCGTTCGTATTGAAGCAGATAGAACGAAGGGGCACGTGTGTTCTTCTCAGATTAGAGTAATTAAGTCTTTCATCTAGATGACAACATACCAGGGTGAAAATAGTTAAACATTATCACGGTGCTTCTAAAACTCAGCGGCGTTCCTCCTTTGGGGGGGTGATAAACCTACGGGAGGGGGCGCACGAATATCGAAAAGTCGGAAACTAAAAAAATTACAAATTTTCATAAAGGAAGGAAAGCAAAATACATTTTGACATAATACAGAATAAATTGCACATTTACTCTGATATAACGTACTTATAAATGTACCAGTACTGCACAATGTATTTGATAATTAATCTATCCATACTAAATTAAGAATGCTTTTAATAATTTATTGAGAATTCCATGGTCTTATGACCTACACAGTTATAAAGAAAATTTAATGCTTTTCTTGATAATTTGTGCCGTTTATAATTAAAATTCGTAATGTAGATTTAGGGCCAATGCACATTATTATTGCATTCAATATATTGTTATTGTACGAAGGGGGGATAAAAATTGTGATTGAAATTTCGGCCTCAAAAATTGAAAGTTTCAGAAGCACTTCATTATGAACAAAAAATATTTATGAAATAAAGGCACCGATGTTGTTCTTATAATGCACTGTTACGGACTAGCATCATAATGAATGTTTGCAGATTACTGCATGAGTGATATCTGACTCATACATATAGCAGAAAAGTTTTGGTTTTTTCACGTTCATTCTTTCTTAACTTCTTGATTTTTGTGGTATATTATGATACAGCGACAATTCAACATGGCATTTCCTAAGCTCTATACAGAACTGTTAAAACAGTATAGATTCTTGTCGTTTTATGTCTTACAATCTCATTCTATGAATTTTATTCGTGATGAAAATGTTTTGGGTGCCTTGCGGTGACTTCTTGCAGCTCGCCAAGAGCTTGCAACAGAAAAAGGACTATTCTTCATTTTCGAAAGAGGAATGATAAACCTTGCCTCAACAGTTCTTGTACGATGTTGTCAAGTGAATGCCGATACACTCTAATAATTGCATTTCACATTATGGTGGGTAAATTTCAAATTAATATAGAAGCTCGACTTTGATTAAGGTATCGACTACGTTCGGAACCGTGATTTTTGCAAAAGCGTGTAAATGGATAGTATTTATGATATTTAGTGACACTTAGATTATAATACATGTATCAAATTGTTTTAAGGACATTATGACGAAAAAGAATTATTTAAATACAATATTTTGGCAAAAAATTAACTTAGAATAACCTTTTCTCCAAATGTTCTCCTTTTGTAAAAAATGCTTCGATTGTATTAATATTTTGCCTGTATTCAGCTCAGACCTCTGTACAGAGGTTCAACTAGAATTTTTGAAACGCATAACTTGGAAGTCGGTTTATCCATGTTTTACGAAAACAGAAGGGATAAATTTTAAGAAAATACGCCGGTAATTATTTCAAATGGTTGTAACTCTGAAAACAATTTGAATTTTTCAATAATCATAGTTGAGCCTCTGTACAGCGGACTGAGCTATATACAGGCAAAATATTAATACAATAGAAGCATTTTACAAAAGGAGAACATTTGGAATAAAGGTTATTCTAAGTTAATTTTTGCCTAAATATTGTATTTAAATATTTTGTCATAATGTCCTTAAAACAATTTTATACATGTATTCTAATCTAAGTGACACTAAATATCATGAAAATTATACATTTATGCGCTTTTTTAAAATCATGGTTCCGAACGTAGTCGGATACCTTAAAGTCATGTACATTATGTAGTAGATATAATAGAAATGCTGAGGCGAAACCCCCAATATGCTTTATATGTTTGCAAACTTGTGTAAGGTGTAAATCAGACCGCGGCTCCAATTATTCGAATAATAACATATTTATGAATAGATAACAGCAAACAGATGACTATACGGATACAAACTCCTTGCATAAAAAGATAGAAATACTACAACAGAATATTTACAATAGGGCAAATCATCCTCATTATAAAGGAGCTTTACAAAGCTCCATTAACTGCTGTCGGAGGAAATATCAGGAGGATAAAGGCTCCCTCTCTCATATATTTTAAAAAACTAAAATGATCTCTGATATCGACTAATTGGACCTTTTCGTGTTTCAAAGGTCCCTCATATGGCCCCTTGGAAATTTCAAGAAGGGTTCCTCCTCTCACTTTTTTCATTATATTGTCAATAATAACAGGAAATTGTGAAAGAATGAAACTAATCAAAATTCAATTAAAACAATCTCTTAAGTCTATTTGCATGGAAGATAACACAAAAATGAATGGCCGCGGTAGCCGAGTGGTATAGGTATCGGACCGTGGCTTGCCTTGTCACGAGTTCGAGCCCCGTACACTAAAGACCCGCCGTGTAGGGCAGCGATGCACGTTAAATCTGTCGAGAGCTGAAACGTCCTCCCGTTGGTGTGGTGTGGTAGTTAGGAGAGGGGGGTGCCAGCTCAGGTGTCGTCCACGTCACTTGACCATGGTTCAAAATTACGTGGTCCGTCGCCAAAAGCCCTTGTGTTGCTAAACAGTGCGACGTTAATAATCAATCAAAACACAAAAATGAGCTTAATGAGATTTCCTTGTTGAAATGAAAAATGTTTGTTAGTTTTACGACTTTTTTTATCATTTCCGTTACAGAGAGCAATTCTCTTACTTTTTTGCGTATTTCGTTTGTGATAGTAAAATGAAATCGAAAAGTACAGTTCAAAAATAAAAGGTCTCATTAATCCCAATTCTTTCCTTTAAACTTTTTTTCATAACATAACAAAAAATGGTAAACCATTAATGGAATCATAAAACTTGAGTTTTGGGTTATTTATTGTGTTGTTTAAAAATTAAAATTGCATGCTTCTAAGTTTATTTATATTTGAAATGTATTTTTAGCCTATCTATAAAAAAAAATGGAAACATGGCCACACATGTTTGCTTAAATTTGAATCGTACTTCTAGTCTATTTTCAAACCGAAATTCAAAAGCATCCTTGTTTACCTAAATTTAAAGAATATTCCCAAAATTCCTCTAAAGTAAACGTGCTTATATTTGTCTTCTTAAATTAAATGTAAGAATAAAAAAATGTCAAATATGAAAGAAGTGATAAACCAAAGGAATTTTTCACCTTTACAAGCATACCATTCGAACTGCTTAATCCAGCAAATTATTTATTTCAACTGAAAGTACTTTTATGTTCTACTCACAAAAATAAATGATTGCCTTAGCAATCAAACACGAAAGAAACTTTCTTTTGATAAAAATTCTCTTTTATATAAAGATATAAGTATGAAACAACAAACACTGGTACAAATTGAAAGAAATTGATTCTTCTTATATACCCTTAATCTTCCAAGTGAAGAAAAATTGCTAAAAAATTGTGACAAAAATAATCTGGATTTATTTCTATCTTTGTATAGCAAATACCATATTAAGTTTTAGCCGCAAGTAAAGATTTTTCTTCCTTCAAATAAACCGCAAGCCAGGAAGGTGAAAGTCTCGTAACTTTCCAAAATTGGTGTACATTTGAAAAAGAGAAAGAAGACGCAGAAAGAAAACTGTCTCCTATTTCACAACAAACTGAAGCTGCCGCAATTACGATTTTCTAGACTTTAATATGAAGTCTTCTTCCAGCGATAAGAAATTTCGAACATTTCTAGCAATATAAAACAAGAATTACAAGATAAAAATTAATTGTCTGAGAAATAAATGTCAGGATTATATATAATACCTCACTAGAATCTTTTATATAAAGTTATCCTAAATTGAGAAGTTATTTTTTTAGAATGAAGTAATCCTCTTTAGTTCTTACTTATATCGTTTGTTTAACAATTTATTAATTCAAAAATACTGCAATGAAACATTTATTTAAAAAAAATAATGAAATGTTCTTTGTTATTTTGATCTTTTAATGCATCATATAGAACTGATAGCCTAGTGATTATAATCTAGAAATAGTGGCCATGTCATTAGTTCTAGTTCTAGTTCTAGTTCTAGACCCGCTGTGTTGAGGAGCAAGAAGTTCGTTAAAACTGTGTAGGCCTCAAAATACTCCATTAGAGATAGGTAGTTAGGAGAGAATACCAGCTCCTGTGTTGCTACGTAAATTACGAGGTCCATCGCCAATAGCTCTCGTGTTTCTTTAACTTTTTATATACAGCATACGGATTTACTACCGGTTTTTTTCATGCAATACTTTTTTTTTTATATCTCTACATTGTAAATTAAGGGATATACATAAACAAAGTACTCAACTTTGTGAAATTTAATCCGTTAGAGATAATTAATTGAATAAAGATATTCAACTGTAAAATTAATTATACACACTGTTCACTTAAAATAAATAGTCAAATCGTTTTCTAAGGTTTTCATTAATTTACAAAGCAAATAAAACACTTGAATTTTTGACATTAACTACGTTTTCGGAACAAAAATGGCAATCTTCGCAATCCGCTGAAAACGCCATCAGCTGAAAATGCAATTTCTACTATAAAATTATTCGCCTTCACCTCTAAAAAAACTCATCATAAAACCCGTGCTGCCATATATCTTGCAAGAAAGGATGTAACAGAATATTCCTACTAAGTATCGTCAGAGTATTCGTAAAATTGTTTATTCTATGTGATTTTAAAGTGAGTGGTACTTATAAGTACCGTCGGTAGATAAATGATTAAAGTGTGACGTTAATGACTATTAATCACTCTTATTCAGTCATTCTTGTCGAAAGTGACAACGGCCGGACTAAGTTAGGTATACTATACAAGGGAGGGCTGAAAGTTAATAAAAAGTAGTTAAATCATCGTCAAAAATAACTCGCTGGATTTCACGAGGCGTTTGTCTCGTCCACATCGAAACGTCGTTCTTTCAACTTCTTGTTCGACTGCCACAATTAAGTCAAATTTCCTGTTGATTCCTACTCTATGTCTTTATCGGTCCATAGTTCCCGCGTTATCCTCGAATCGCCTTATCAACTAGGTAGATCTCTCTTGGCATTACGTCAGTTAATAATCTAAGGGTTGATTCGACCACGTGCTTCTCCATTCCTGAACTCTTATTTGCTTTTCAGTCTATGGAATATGAATTCGGCACATTTTTAAAACCATTTTGGCATACATTTTTCTTTTATTTTAACCCTTTATCTACCGACGGTACTTATAAGTACTACTCAGTTTAAAATTACATAGAATACCCATTTTTACGAATATTCTGACGATACTTAGCAGGAATATTATTTGAAATCCTCTCTTCCAAGATATATAGCAGCACGGATTCTATGATGAGTATTTTAGTGGGGAAGGCGAATAGTTTTATAGCAGAAATTGCATTTTCAACTATCGGTGGTTTTAGAAGATGCGAAGATTATCATTTTTGTCTAGGAAAAATAGTTAATGTCAAAATTTAAGTGTCTTAATTTTTTGTATGTTAATGAAGACCTTACAAAAGGATTTGACTATTTATTTTATGTGAACAGTGTATACAATTAATTTTACAGTTGAATATTTTTAATTAATTAATTTGTTCTAACGAATTAAATTTCTCAAAGTTGAGTATTTTGTTTATGTATATCCCTTAATTTTTCATGTAGTGATAAAAAAAATATATATATTGCATGAAAGAAACTGCTGTAAATTATAATGCATAGATAAAGGGTCAAAGCACAAGTTTCTTACTAGGTACTAAACAGATAATTTTGTTCATGTTTTATGAGAGTTGGACTTTTATACATCTACAAAATAATGGTTATTGGAAGTGATAATTTTAGCGGAAATAATAGAATAGTTCTAGCTTTTATTACCAACGATAAGAAATAATCATACGAAAAACTTGAGATTTTTTTTTTCAATTTCGAGCTTTAATGCTTTTTAATCATTTATCTGAAAAACAATATTTGAGCAAATTTAATTAGAAAAATTGGCATTGGAATTCCAACATATCCTTAGTGTTCTTTGAAAAGCACCATATTTCTTCATAATGTAAAAAAAGAACAAAGACCTATTTTAATGACATATTCGTATAAGGAAATAATAGAAAATTCATGAATGAGGCAATTGATATAATGTCTTTGGAATTGGAAAAAAAAATCATTCAAGTAGAAAGCATTGGCAGTCCTATCATACTTGATGGCGTAATTTTCTGTAATGTGCTACTAACGGGTTTTATGATTTTACTGGAATACACATAACAAACCATAACCGAATTAAATACATCCGACACGAAGTAATATGTGATAATATTATAATTGCAACATTAAATTAATTGAATGAATTTTTTATTTTGTTTAACTAAGCAAAATAAATATTTTACTTTAAATTATAATTTAATACTTTAATATTGAGTATTTTCAATAAAAAAACAAAACAAAAAACAAGGCATTATCGAAATTTGTGTTGATTAATGCACATAATAATAATCATAATACGCTTTGCAATCTTTTATCAGATTTATAGTGGCTGTCATTTTCGAATTTGGATATAAATCTAAAGCGAAAATGAAAGAAGATAGAACTACAGTGCTAAAGCAGGAAGAAATTGGAATTCACCAGAAACAACAAATGAGTACAAAAAAAGTCTTTGGACTAAACTGGAGACCTATTATGATTTCTAAAGTTGTCGCTGAATTAGGCCAGGAAATTAGGGCTAACAATGCTTTATGGATCCACCTTCCCCGTACAGCAGAAACTTTCGACATAATAGGAAAAAAAAACAAAGTTGAAAAGTTAAGCCTAATACAGCACGTGGAATAAAAATTGCTAATATAATAAAATGAAACTCAGAAAAGAGAACAGTAATGAATGTCTCAAAGAGAGGAATAATAATAATAACAATAAATAAATAAATAAACCCACTTACATGTAAAATAATTATTGGAGATTGAAAATTCAACCTTCCACTATAAGTTTCCAACGCGAAATGGCGTAAAATGACGAAAGCTATTGAGACGACTATTCGAGAATAAATAATCGTGGCGCCACCTGGATATTTATTTTGCAACTAAACAAACCACTAAAATTTTTTTTATATAAAAATAAACTAAATAAAGGAAGTTTTAAAACGATAAGTATCAATTTATATATATATATATATATATAACCTAGCATTAATTTTATCCGAAATACCTAAAATTAATACAGACAAATTTTAACTCGAACAAAGTTGAATTTTTAGATTTAGATTTAAATATTATTGACAACAAATTCTATTAAATATCTATGATAAAAGAAGGTTTCTTCAATGTTATAAAGATACCGAACTTCAATAGTTGTTTACATATATCAATATTTGGAAATATAATTTTAAATTTTTGAGGGGAAAAAAATAATTTACTAGAAGCAATATTGATAAATTCAAGAACATCAGAAATTTATATTTTTGCATACGAATGATTATCCCATCAACTTCTTGAGAAAATACATAGATCGAAAAAATATTTCTTAAAAATATTTAACATTTATTAATATTTATTAATTTATTAATAATTATTTAATATTTATTTTGGCATAATGTAAACATGATTAAAATATTACGAAATGAAGAAAAAGTAAGCCTAGTTCTATATCAGTGTCTTAATTCAATGCCAACTCTAAAGGACGAAACAGTTTTCCATTTTAGTCAAATTGACTTTCTATATGTTTACTTATATTTTGGTTTGTTATTCCTGCTTATCAAATCCATTATTTATCTATTCTTGCTATTGTATGATATTTAGTATGTTTAGATTTATTTTATTATCCTATATATGTATATATATATATATATATGATCTTTCTTTTTAAGTTATGCATATAAAACCTGACAACACTCACACCACTTCCAAATATATGTGTTTTGAAAATCCATAAGGCAAGCACAATAAAATGAAATGCATTATGGCTTCGATATCATAATGCTATTCGAAACAGATTGGAAGTTCAAACCTGGGAAAAGTTCGAATTGCAATAGCAAGCTTTGAAGAAAGTTCTTAACTATGAACTTCAGAAAATGGAGATACTTTAGAAAAGCATAAAAATGGATAAACTGAATTTTTCCTATGAAATTTTTAAAACGCAATCTTTTTTTGTAGAATTGAAGAACGCATAAAAACTACACTGGAAATGTTTATCAAAAACTTATTAATTCATTCAGTTTATGTACTCCATTTGTAAAGCAATAAAACAACTACTTATTTTATTTCAGTTTACTGCTACTTCGGGGATTTCTAAGAATCATAAAACGATCTTACCAAAACTGATTCTTAAATATATGTATTTAATTAATGTTAGTCTTTTCCTTGCAAAATTTTTAAAAAAGTTTAGAAAGAGTTAAAAAAATACATATAGATTTAAAGCATTACAAAGAAAATAAACATCATTTACTTACCATAAGATCTAGTGCATGGCGCACTATTTAAATGAATGTAGAAGTTTAACTTTTTACGGTCGTCTCTATTAACTTTCAAATCTATCATTTTTGTACTCGGCGTATAACAAGCATCAGTAAATTTCGATCTCATTTTTGGTGATAAAAGTGCTCATTATTCGTCAGATTTTACAGAATAAAGCTAAAGAATAAAACTGATGAAAAATTCTGTAATACTGGTGAATCACTATTTTATTTTCAGATTAATTAATATTGCCGGCAAAATATAATTGTACATCTAATTATACCAATTGACTTGTTTGAATGCTTATTCATCTTTTGGCATAAAAGTTCCAGTTTATCTTGAATTTCTGCGTATTTTAATAGTTAACAGGTGTTATTGATTTTTTTTCCGAAAAGTGATTTATCTAATAACTGCAGAATCTTACAAAACTATTAATTGTTGAAAAGTTCTGTTTCATAAATAATTCTGCTGAAATATAAATTTGTTAATTCCTAATGCAATCTTTATCTGATTACCGCTCAAAAATATACTGAAATATAAACATCGTCTTACTTTAGTAATTGTGAACTTGAGACTTTGGATTAGCTTGAATATAGATAAAATAAAATATTTGAAAATGTTAATGACTTTTTTATAGTCCACCATTACTTTATAGATATATAAATTAAGTTTTTTATGTTACTTACACTATATCGAAGAAAAAATATGTCTAATTATAACAATTTGAGCAGAATAAATATTTATGATCAGAGCAACACTTTGGGTTTATCTAACGTAATGTTACATTAATTGAATTTAACAAGACTGAAAATTTTGAGATTTAAATCGTTATAATTCCAGAGAACCAGCACAATTTCTTTGTCAATCTATATTAAATTAATACTCAGACAAAGTCTAGACAGGACTTCCGGAACTTCAGTATTTTATTAAACTAGCACAAATTGAATTTAATATGTGCATTAAGTAATTATTAGATACATTGTACATATTATTCAATTTAATCTGTGTTATTACTTTTTATTAAATAAATGTTTTTCTTAAGAAAGAACACTTCATTTAAGGAAGTTATGTGCTTTAATTTCCTCTTATTGTGAACTTCGATTGATAATTCTTTGTTAAATCAACCATATTTAAATGAGTTAATAGCAGTCTTATCCTACATTTGTTTTCATTGTGATAAAGAAGTAGAGTTCATAAGAGAGAATTCTGGAGAAGTGGATTAAACATTTTTTACCGAGAGTATTTTTAATTTGGCGGTTTTATTGCAATAATCATAAATTGTATGAAATCAATCTCAAAACAGTTAAATTTGTTTTTTTAAATGAAACATTTTTTTTAAAAAATAGATGTTTGAAAAAAGGTACTTAATACAAAATCGGACACTATTTAAGAAATGACAGTCCATTTATATACATAGTATATAAATGTATATAAATGAATGTCCATTTATATACATAGATAAAGTTTCATTATAATGTAGCGAGAATTATATTTATTTATTGCTATCGAATTATAAAAATAAACTATCCTCATTTTAATAAAAAATATGACCAAGTAATTAGTTTTACAATAATGCTGAATTTCTAAAAAGTAATTTATTTAATATAAGTTCATTATTTATTTTATTATGACCGTTGTAATGTAGGAAATGCGGCAGATATGAGAATTTTTAGTCATGCATTAATTTATGAGTATATCTTAACATCATTGTATTAAAAAAGGAATTTAAATGGAAAATTTCCTTAATTTAGAATTTATTTTTCATGCCTTTTCATAAAGCCTTTTTTTTTTTTTTTTTGTAATCTCATTCTTTGTATAAAACTTTTTACTCTCCAATTAGATAACGATTTCCTTTTCTTTATGTTCTTATATTATGACAAAAATATTGTTATGCCAATTTAAAATAAGTATATGAAAAAGCAATGAAATGCTATCAGTACAGTAATAAGATACACAGTGGGAAATTTTGCACTAAATCTTTTATATGAAACTCTAAAATAAATTGGAAATCTAAAATTATTAATTTCAAATTTTAAATTAACCTTTCATTAAAAACTAAATTGTCTACGATTCTATTCTGCTTAATTTCGTTCCAAATAATTAATGATATTGTTCTCTTTCTTTTTTTTCTAGTTTGGAAATTTTTAATTATTATATCCTAATGGAAAATATGTTATTGTAAAAATAACAGATACATTTATTGTAGTAATGATAGATAAGTACATGAACTGTGAAATTTCGCCCTAGTCTCTTAGTCTGAAATGATAAAATTATAATAAATTGATTAAAAAGTGATGCTTCCTTCAATCTATTTTTAAACAAAATATGTTTTTAAGGTTATCTTATTGGTGGAAATCAGTCGATGATATATAACTACTTGAAAGTGTTTCCAAACTATTTCCTAGAATATCATTTTCTTTCGTTTTTATTGAAAATTTTTTAAATTGTCCAGCGAATGATGACGTATACTTTTGCTTATATAAAATTAATTGCATACAATTACACTTCGAATGAGCAGTCGGACACCGATTTAACGAATTCACCAGGACCAATAATTTTGTTCGTTAAATCGGGGTCCAAAAAATTATCATTTTTTGAACTTACCCTTTGGAAATTCTGTAAAAAACAAAAACAAAAAAATATCCGTAGTTATAAATTGCACACTTTTTAATCAACAGGAAAAAACACTATTAGTGAGTTTCTACCAACTATTCAATTGGAAATATTAAATCTTGACTAATAGATATTGGGCGGTCTTTGATTCCTGATTGGAGAGAATTCTTTTTTTTTACTTTAAGGTATCCGACTACGTTCGGAACCATGATTTTAAAAAAACGTATAAATGTATAATTTTCATGAAATTTAGTGTCACTTAGATTAGAATGCATGCATAAAATGGTTTTAAGGACATTGTGACAAGAAAAAAATTATTTAAATACAATATTTTGGCAAAAAATTAACTTAGAATAACCTTTTTTCCAAATGTTCTCCTTCTGTAAAAAATGCTTCTATTGTATTAATATTTTGCCTGTAAATAGCTCAGAGCTCTGTACAGAGGCTCAACTATAATTTTTGAAAAATTCAAATTATTTTCAGAGTTACAACCATTTGAAATAATTATCGGTGCTTTTTTCTTAAAATTGCACCCTTCTGTTTTCGTAAAACATGGATAAACCGACTTCCAAGTTATGCGCTTCAAAAATTTTAGTTGAGCCTCTGTACAGAAGTCTGAGCTATATACAGACAAAATATTAATACAACAGAAGCATTTTTACAAGAGAACATTTGGAAAAAAGGTATCAAGTTAATTGCCAAAATATTGTATTTAATTGTTTGCTTCATAATGTCCTTAAAACAATTTTATACATGTATTCTAATCTAAGTGAAGCTAAATATCATAAATATTATCCATTTACACGCTTTTGCAAAATCACGGTTCCGAACGTAGTCGGATACCTTAATCAGAGCAAAAAATACTGCGTCATTTACATCCTGCTGCATAAGGTAAGTTTTCACAGTTTCCAATCAATGTAAGGCATTAGAAATTGTAACAGTTTTGATAAGAGTTTCATTATCAATTTCTGCGTCAGAATCGCTATTCATCGGTCCCGCAAAATCAACAATTCCCTGAACTCCAGTTCCACAGATAGGGTGTAACATAAATATCCCTTGTGTTGTGAAGTAAGATGGGATAAGAAAGGAATTTCCTGTCTCATTTAAAACTCAAATGATAGGTTGCACTCTGACTTGTCTGTACTTATAAAGTACAATAACGAGTCTCACCCTATCTCGTCAAAATTTGCTGCTTTCAATATTTTTTTTTCTAGGCCGGACAGAAATGATGTTATTTGAAAAAAAATAATCCATTTTTTCTAACACAAACTAATAAAAAAAACTTTTTCACTGTAGAAATAACTTCTTAATTCAAAGTTTATTATTCATTAATTAGGATTTTTTTGCCTTCATTTTCATCGGGGTAAGAGGAGCATTCTCGTTAAATCGCGGATTCGCTAAATCGGCGGGTTTATTATTCATTAAGTAGAGGTTTTTGCTTTCGTTTTTATAGGGAAGAGAAAAATTCTTTAAATTCGAAATTTATTAAATCGGGGTTCAACTGTATATATATATATATATATATATATATATATCTACATATAATGTGATTTTCTCTAGCACAGTACACTTTTCGTAAGCGGTTTGGCTAAGCCAAAGATTTGTTTCGATCATTTTTGTGGTATTTTTTCAACTCCCTCTTAAAGTGATTTTTGAAGCCCTTGAAATGCTTTTACTTTACGTCTATTTAACTTTTTTTTTAGGTATCCCCATGAAAAATAGTCGGAGGGAACAGAAACAGGGGATAGTGATAGTCATTTATCAGGAGGCAGAAAATTTATTTTTTAATTTTGCAGACATTTTATAGTTGATTTTACAGCATGACTTAGTACAGAATCTTGGTAAGAAACCAAGTTTCTTTGAGGGTAAAGACGTTTACTTATTTTGATCAAGTATTCCAAAACATTACTCTGATAGTATTTATCATAAATTTTAAAGTTTGGTTCTACAAAAAATAGTTTCGTTAAGCGGTGAGAGAACATTTTCTCCCATATCATAACACCTGACGACCAACGGATTTTTCAAAACAGCTGCGTCTTTGTGACGTTTTTTGCTTAAGATATATAGAATCTTCGTCTTGCCAGTTGTGAATAAAACATGAAAAAATACTACATCAGAAGCTATCCATATTTTGTATCTACCTTTACGCAACATTAAATACAGAGAACGAAAGGGTTTTCTTCGCTTTTCTACGTTTTTAACATACATTTGATGACAGACTGAAAAATTTACTTTTTTCTAGCCAGTTTTCTTTATCTAACGATAAATTGTCGATTGTTATATCTAAAGTTTCTTTGCCATATGTTTCTGAGGCAAAGAATTTTCTACAGAGATAATTTCTTTCAACTTTTCCTTCTTTCAACAACAAATTTTATTTCTTTTTGAGGTTTAGATTGCAATGCAAATGAAAAATGTCTTTTTTGATTTTTAAATGCTTTATTTTTTACAGAATTTGAGCAACCATCCTTCAAAAGCTGCAAAATTTCGTTCCGTGTTTGAGGAAATAATTTCAGTACAGTAATTTACTCCCACTTATAAAAATGGTTAGATTGGTAATTTAAATGTTTCATTTTCAAATAAAACCCGTAATAAAAGATAGAAATTCATCATAAATAGTTATATGCTTTTTAAATTTGTCACACTTATTTTGAATCAACTGGTATTTGCCCTTTTTTATTAAAAAATATTTTTTGATAAATTAACGCATAATTTTTTACATTAGTTTTGATAATCATCACGATAAATTCAGTTTACATGTTGATTCGACATTATAAACTAATAAAACTAAAAAATAATGAGCTTGTTTTAGTTATTGAACGTGTTCCTCCATTCGAAAGTATTTCAATCAAAATGACTTTATCTTATTATTTGCTTGTTTATCCTTGTTAAGCATTATACGTTTCTACAATTTATGTAGTTTTTACTTGAAGAAAAATACATTTCTGTAACAATAATGATATAATGTAATAAAATTATTAAAATAAAATGTCACTGGAAAAACATTGCTTTCTTAGAGTAGTACAACAATCAATTTTCTTCAAAACCCAATCAGTATTAAAATATATATTATATTATATAAATGTATAAATTTTTATCTCATTATTTGTCTGATTTTTTTTCTGGAGAGACATGTGTGGCAGTATATTTTTAAGTATAAATAGTTTTAGCTCAAAAGAAATTAGCATACAACAGCAAATATTCAATATAAAATATCATTGAGAAGTACCCAGAAACACTTGTGATATTTTTCGTATGTTTTTAAAGCTAATTCAGTTTTATAATTAAATTATGTAAGTCATATTTTTAAAGGAAAGTAAATCCTGTATAATTTAAAAGGAATACAAAATGTCATGAATTCTCATTTCGAAATCTAATTTCTACTTCTAAAAATTATGAAATATAAAAATAAAAGGGGCTACAAATTATAAGAAACTGAATCTAAGAATTTTTAGTATTTAATTTATGCATCCTTTGGAATAATAGGCTTTTCAATGCAATTATCTAACAAATATTTCTATGAAAACCCTTTCGAAGAAGTATCATATTTTTTTCTATTATTTTAAAGCGGCTTACTTTTAACACAGACAGCACACACAAATTAGGAAACAACGATCTTCAAAATAAAATATGGCTATAAAACTATATATTTTTCTCACGCATTTTAATTTAATTTAAACTTTTTCTTACACGTATATTTTATGGCACATTTATATTCACAATGTCTTTAAACATATAAAATATTTCTTGACCTGCGAGTTATTTAACATATAATTATTTTGTTATAAATATTTTCAATTTTTCTTTCTTGTAATTTATCTCAACGAAAAATAATATTTTACTTTTTTTTTTCCTATTCAAGCTTTCTGTCATAATAATCGTGATACTAAAAAGTTTACAGAAACACTTTTACTAGTAAAATGAAGAAGAAATTACATGCTTTTTATATTTATTACCATAAAACTAAAAGCATTTATTGCCCGAGGTTTAGGGGAATATATTTTGTAATTAAATATATTCCCCTATGTTCTTCCCCTACATTAAATATATATTCCCTATGTTCCCCTATATTAAACATATTCCCCTATAAGCAACTATGTTTTATAAAGATTTCGCTTTATTTAGGGTGGTGAAGTAGGCTTAAACTTGTTTCTAGGATCTCAACATACCCCTTCAGTAGAAAAATTCTACATAATTGTGCAAGAAAAATTGTACATAAAAAGATGATTATTGTCTCTGTGTTTTTCGAATGTGATTGTTGGATGTCATCTCTTGTTTGTAGAGAATAAGCCTATATATATATACATTGTATATATTCCATAAAACATTTAACATTTTTCATTTAAAGTAAAAGCATTCTGTATTTGTATACATGCGTGTTCACTTTATTGATTATTTCTTATTTTAAACAAAACACCTTCTTTGTAGAAGTAAAAGTTAATGAAATTTTAAAATTCTTTTTTTTTAATTCTATTAATAGTTTGAATTTCTGTTTTTTGTTCGACGATGGTTGCTGGAATAAATTTGTTTCAGCTTTCCTTTAGTTCAATTCAAATTCACATAAAAAGAACCAAAATGAAAATATCAATTTTTAATTGCTATTCTACATTGTAACGTCGTGAGTAGTTAGAAAACAAGAAAATTTGTCGTAGCCTCATTTTAAAATTAAAGCAGTATTTATTTGCTTCATATGTTACTAAAAAGTCCAATAAATATGCCAAGCAGGGCGAACAGTCTATTTCACGGGAGTTCAATCCTTTTTCCGAAAGCCACTCGCTATTCCTTTTCTTTTCAGGGCTCCTATCCAGTTTTTCTCCTTCCAGGGCTCTACATCAAGTTTTCCATCCAGGGCTCTCCTCTCTGTCTCACTCCAGGGCTCTATCTCTCTGTTTCCATCCAGGGCTCCATCTGTCTCACTCCAGGGCCCGATCCAAGTTTTTCCCTCTAGGGCTCTCTGCATCAAAATCAACCCCTTTTAAACACCAGAGGCGGGTCCACAACACGCCCCTCGTCTTCCTCATTGGCAGGCCAAAAAAAAAATGGTCTGCCCTCGTTTCCGGGCCACATTCGTCTCCTATTTGTGCTGCAAACACAAACACATTCCTGGTCTGTCTGGAATCTAAGGGCTCCATAATTCTCATCTAACTTCTGAACACTCTCATTCATCATACCACCTGGGTTTTATAACCCCATTCCCTCGGCACCGGCTTTCATACAGGCTTCACCTATATGTCAACATATTGTAACCGGCTCTCTTTAGATATTGTAAATCCCAGACTCGATGTATGCGTTTGTCCGAGGTTAGACAATAAACAATGACCCCATGGCCATTCGGAGCAATAAAACTTCACATGAATAGATGGGTGAGGTTCACCCTAATCGAAGACGTCACAGCATATATTCATTTATTTAATCAACTTAAAACTCGAGGGTTTTTTTTGTTTATTTGTATGAAATAAATAATAAAACAAATATACACTTAAAAAGCAGCCTGAATGAAATAAAGCAAAGTAACGATACCTTGTTTTGAATAATAAAATGAAGTGTTACGAAAAAGGTATGCTTAATAAAATTAATCGTTTTTAAATGAAGAAAATAGTTTATAATAGTGTATACAAATTCATATATATAAGTGCATTGTACTACAGATTTATTTGTTCCCAAACCTTACAACAGTGCTTCTCAAAGTTTCAATATTTGCGACCCAACATTCAATTATAATTTTCATCGCGCCCACTTTATACAATAACAATGTACGTGTTTAATTCAATAATACTATACTTTGACGCTAATACTACAATTCGACTTTAGCCTCTTGCTACGGGTGCAGATAAATATCTCGCTTAGCCAAAGCTACGGACATATATATACGTCCTTCCGAAGTACGATCTATTATGTGCACTACTATCGGTAAAATTATTCCGAAGGCTTAGGAATGCAATAAAAGGACCTAATAGTGTTTGCGAAACATATTACTTGTTTAAGAGGATTTGCTTATTTATTCCCCCCCAAGACATCACATACGCGCGCCTACATAGAAAACGGTGGTTGATTGATTGATTGATTGAATATTAACGTCGCACTGTTCAGCTACACGAGGGCTTTTGGCGACGGACCACGTAATTTTGAACCATGGTCAAGTGACGTGGACGACACCTGAGCTGGCACCCCCTCTCCTAAATACCACACCACACCAACGGGAGGACGTGTCAGCTCTCGACAGATTTAACGTGCATCGCTGCCCTACACGGCGGGTCTTTAGTGGTACTGGGCTCGAACTCGTGACAAGTAGAAAACGGTGGCATTGGGGAGCAAATTGAGGAGCTTTTAATCGGCAGTTAAGGTATTAATTATAAACCGTACGAATTAGGCAGATAAGTGATAATTTTTGTATTTTATTTTATACATGACAAGCCCGTAGGATCACTGGTAATTATTGTTCTTAACTTAGTATTGTTAAATTAATTATAAAATACATTGTGCAGTACTGATACATTTATAAGTGTATTCTTTCAGTGTAAATGAGTATTTTATTTATATTTTTTTTGTTATGTCAGAATATATTTGTTTGTTTAATTTCAATAAATTAATAATTTTTTTTAAATAATCTTTTGTTTTCGACTTTTCAATATTCTCGCGCTTCCCTCGTTCATTTATCACGCCCCTTGAGGGAGTCGCGTCCCACAGTTTGAGAAACGCTGTCTTACAAAGAAAATGTTTTGAACATATTATCTGTGAGTTTGGAATTTTTAAAGTCAGCGCTGTTATGTAGCTCTCTCTCTTGTGCTATCAGTTCTAATAAAAAAAATGTGCTCTCCCTATATTCTACTATGTAAATCCGATTATATTTCTGCATTTTTTTTTGATAAACTTGAATCTAGATAAAGCTAAGTATTTGAAGTTGCGATAACGACTTGTGGTTTCGTCATAAATGTGCTAAAGACATAGTGCAATGTATTTTTTGCACATCCAGCATACCTTCTGAGATTTCGGAGACATTTCCTATTATTTTTGTGTCGTCTTAACCAAAAAAAAACAGAAAAGTTACTTTTTCGAACAAAACCGTTAAGGCTCCCTTTGACACGCCATCACGAAATCTTGAGCGTAATGTTAATCCTATGGAGTTTCTTTCTCGTATATTTACATCTAGGATATTGCTTTCAATTGCACGGAATAAAATACATCTAAAAAACAAAAAAAAAAAAAAAAATTCTTCCATTATTTGGACTTTTTTAAAAAAAAATTTTTAAGATTTTTTAAAAATTATTTAAATATCGAAAATTCATATCATTATTAAAACGATCTAAAAAAAATTTTAAATAATCGGATAAAAAAGTAAAAAAGGAAAATTTTTTTCTTATCCTTTTAAAACCCCATACTTTAAAATTTTTAAATGAATTTTTTTGAGTAATTATTAAGTTAACAATGCACATTTGGAAGGGGAAAGTAAACTTGTAACTCCGTCTTCTTGCGGAAGGATACATGAAAATTTTTCAGTATGTTCCATTGACGAATGGTGATTTATGACTCGTTTGGTGGGTTGTGAACGAAAAAAAGTTTTTTTAAAATTGTAAGGGTTAAAGAAAGAAAGAAAAATTACTTTAAGTCCTTCTTCCTAGGAAAGTTTGGGGTAGTTTCGTAAATATCAGCAGTTTTTTAAAAAAAACCAAATATACAATGTGAGGGGGGGGAAAATATCTTTTTTTTTTAAAATTATTTTAACTGAAAAAAATTTATAAAATTATTAAACAAGCTTTATTAATTACTAAAGTGAGATGGTATTATTTTATGAAGGGTTAGGGGTTTTTACCGTAAAATCCGGTGAAAAACCCTCATCTATACTTTCAAACTGCATTTTTTAATTTTTAAAATACATTCGCGGTAAAACGCACCCTTTTTACGAAGGAACTTAAAATTGCGTATACAATGCTTTATGTTTTAAATGGTTTACTCGGGAATTATCTTCGTTTTAAAAAATTAAAAAGTTTTTTTTCAAAAACTTGGATGTCTTCTAAAACTAAAACCCCTTTTAAGTTCATTAAGTATGCCATTTTTTTTAAATAAACATCCCCAATCAAAGGAAATCAAATTTTTTTTGGTATTTTTTTTTTTTATTTTTAGAGCTATCTTTTTTTATACCTGGCGTATAACGCCCCCCTTAAATTTTTCGTTCTTTTTTTTTTGGCAAAAGTGCGCATTATATCCCGGAACGATATGGAAATTTTTTTAAAATTTAATTATAAGGTAAATTATAAACTATAGAAAAAATTTTTGATTTTCATCCTCTCTTTTTGACTGTTTTAAAAAAAATTATTTGTTAACTCGATATATTTAAAAGATTTTGGTTTTGGGTTATTCTAAATATGAATCTTTCTTTTACCCGGGGCCGGCTCTAGCATTTTTGCCCCCCCTTTCTCTATCCCCCCCCCTTTTAATGCCCCTCTCTCTCTCTCCTTAAAAAAACAATATATAATTTTTTTTAAGTTTTAAAAAAGTTTAAAAACAATCAGAAAAAGACTAAATTGTTATTATATTAGATGAGTGAAATGTATGAAAGGAATCGAAAATTTCAAAAGGCCAATTTTTCAAAAATAGTCTACTGATTTTGGGAATACAGGTTTGTTTTAACTTATAGTAACTACACTCGGGACTAAAATAAAATATCTCCTCTCTGTCTATCGAACCTCTTATTACCCTTGTCCCTTTTGGATGGACACCGGACATCGAAGGGGAAAGGGAATGTCCGTTGTAACCTCCCCGGGGGGGGGAGGGGCCAAAGGGGAAAAATGTGTAAATATTAAATTTCATGTTTAACGTATACTCCCCTCGAACCCCTTCAAGTTTTTAAAAAAAAAAAAAAACTATCATTAAATATACAGAGAAAAATTAAAAAAAAAAGTACGTTAAATGCAATACCAAATTCACACCCAATAATATTTCAGAAAATATAAATTTTTGTAACAAAAAAAAATATAAATATTTTTCAAATTCGATCAAATGCCGCCCCGATCCATTTTTCGACCTAGAGCCGCCCCCGCTTGTACCATTGCATTGCCGACACTTTTTCTTTTTACGCATTCTATTTAAAAAAAAATAATAATCGTGATGTTTTTTTTTGCTTTTGTACTTCAAAGCAAATTTGTGTTTCTCTTTTTGGGAAAAGGGAAAAAAGCGAAAAAACAAAAAAAAAATTTTTAAAGACATAAATATAGAAATCACCAGGAAGTTCTGACATCAAGAGGTAAGAGAAAATTTTCAGAGAAAAGGAAAACGTAATCTTTCGTTTTGTATGCACATACATTTTATTCTTTTACCCCGGTAATGATGGGACGTCATCTGAGATTTCTCCTTTTTTTCCCCCCTGCCAACAAAATTAGCCTCTACAAATTTAACATCCCATCAAACCCCACATCGGGTTCAACATGGGGGCCCCGTTACAAGTCGGCCCGCCGACTCTTTTCTTAAAAAAATTAAACATTAGGTTTTAAATTTTTTTTATTTAAAATTTATTTGAGGAGAATTTTTATATAAATCTCAATGTATTTTTTTTTACCCGCTCTTGTTTTAAAAAAAACCCTTTTTGATAATAGAAATTTTTTAGATTAAAATAGATTTATAGTTTATAAAACAGTTACATTTGATTTTACTATGATATTTTTTTTAAAAATTCCAAATTGCATTATGCATATCCTTTACTAGGAGGTACATGATTCTTGTGTGCGACTTTCATTTCTTTCCTCTTTTTTTTTTGGAGTGCCCAAAAGAAAAAAGCATCAGAGATGTTTTTAAAATTTTAAAAAAAAATATTCAGGATGGTTAAGATAAGGGGAAATGTATATTAATCTTTTGCGAATGACAGCACTATCAAATTTCAACAATGAGTAACGAAAGATAAATTTAAAAAAGGAACCCCTTTAATTTTCAGGAAAATGGCAACTGTAATTTTTTAAACATTATTTATTGTTGCATTATTTTATTATATAAACATTATTATTTCATTTATGTGATACATAAAAATAATAAAAACAAAATAAAAATTTTATCTGTATTAAATATTCACCAATAAATTTTTTTTTGTTTCAAATCTGATGTATAAAATAATTTTATGTGCAGCCCACGAGATTATAATGTTTTTCCAAGGGCCCCCAAAGTCATTTGGGTTGGCCCCCCTGCTCTACATCATGGGTTTTTGTTGGTATTATTGCCTGTTTTGTTTTTTATTATTGAAAAACCCCTGGGGGGGTTTTCCAAATTTTTTATCAGTAGTGATCCCTTTCAAAAAAATGTTTTTCCCTTTCAGCCCCGTTATATTTTTCAGTAATATATAGATGAATATAACAAATAGCAAAAAAACTGCACTCTAAAAATTTTACAAGAATAATTTAACAAAAAGTATTGTCAGAAAATTGGGGGGAATACGTTTTATAAAATTTCTTTTTTTTTATAATTTTAAAAAACAAGATTTCAGAAATGTAGATTGAAATTATAAAGTTCCTTTTAAATTAAAAATAATAGACTTTAGTATTGATAAAAATTTTTTTTTGATTTGGCCTGAAATTGCTTATCCAACCAAATCACCGTAACTAACGCAACAAATATAAATATTTATTTTTTAAATAACTTTTCTTTTACTGAATTAAATGGGGTGCATTTAATTTTTAAAAAAAATTTTTTGATGTTTTTTTGTAAAATTTCGCCGCCTATACTGTATAGTGGAAATGCCACTGACTTTTTGTGCCGGGGGCCGGGGTTTCGATTTGGCGAAGACCGGAGTTTAAAAATGTATAGTCCCCGGTGGGTCCCTAAATAGCCCCTAATGACAAAAGTCCTCTCGGTTGAAAGGGGGAAGGGGGTTGGGGGGCCCTGATTTAAAACCCCCCAGTTTATTATTATTATTTCTTTTATTATCAAAAATGGGGTTTGAACTTTTATTATAATATGATAAAAGAATAAAAGATAAATGAAAAATTTTTCCAATTAAGGAAAGGAACAACTTATTGATTTCAACAGATTTGACTTTAAAAATTCAAAATTTAAACCAAAAGGGCCCCTTAGTTTCGGGTTAAAATTCATGCAGAATGCACAAGACTTTCCACAGCTCTAAAAATTTTAACCCAATCAGAACAATGTTTTTCCCAGCGTATGGGGCAAAAGAAGGTATAAAAAAAATTTAAACACACAATAAAAGCGACTGAAAATAATTTGCAGACTCACTTGCAAAAAATTTGGATTGAATAAAAAAAAATGCAAAATATCCCAATTACTAAGTATAATACAGGGGTAGGTGACACCTGGGACTAGATTTTATTAATGCTGAATTATATTAAAATAATATGTTTTTTTTATAACAAATATAATACTTTTACAATTTATAAAGTACCTATAACAAGTTGTTTAAAATTTTAAAAATTTGTTTGGGATATATTTTTCTAATAATGGAATGGATTTCCCCCCAAATTCCTTGTAGTTGGTAGGGTTCCCAATTCAAACTGTGTTCCAGGAACCCTGGGGCCCGGCCAATCAAAATTGAAAAGAAACTTCTAAATATTTTCTAATGAAAATGCATTTTTTTCCCCATTTGTAAAAAAACACGAAAAATGAAGGAGGCAAAGAACTTATCGGCGTATCAACAAATTCGATGGTAAAATCTAAATTTTAAACAAGAACAGCTCCTAAATTTTATATTACAAACTCTCACGCAAAATAAAAGTAATTAACACAGCTAAAAAATTTTTAAAGGGCCCATTCAGAAAATTATGTTTAAGTGAAATATTTTTTTAAAAGTTATGGATAAAAAAAACAAATTAAACTCAGAATACGTAATGTGATTGCATTTAATCTCAAAGACCAATTTCGACAGTTTGTGTAAAAAAAAGATCTTTTTCATTGCATTTTATTAAAATTATCTATGCTTGTATAGATGAAAAATAATCAAATCCAAAACATTCCGTTGTTTTTTTTTTTAAATTTTCACCCAATAAATTTTGTAATAGGTCTAAATCTAATAAAAAGTTAAAATTTCTTTATATGCTGCCCCAAGATTGTAATGTTTTCCGAAGTGGCCTGCAATGTCATTTAGGTTGGCTATCCTCAAGTCAAGATCGGACAGTAAGAATGACACTTGAGAGTACAGCTTTGTATTCAGACCTTTTTGAACTTAATCCGAGTCTTTGTCCTTCACAAACTTGAACGATGGAAGAAAATAAAAAATGGGGCCCCAAAAAGGTGTCACAGACTGTAGGGGAAAAAAATGAAACCCCACCAAACGGGAAAAATGCAGTAGCTCTCCCCTTTTTTAGTTTTGAACAAAAAATAGAAGGGGGAGGGGTTTTATGTTTCAAACGGTTTGGGAACGAGCGGAGCCATCCCCAACGTGAAAAAAAGGGGAAAATTCTAAATGTGATGTCATTTTCTTTTATCAGCAGCGTCAGAATATAATCATCAAAAAATTGAATAAAGTAAGCGAAAATTTGGGGAAAAATAGTTTCATGAAAAAATGTTTTTTTAAAATCGGGAAAAAAAACGAAAATTTAAAAAAAAGCATATAATTATCTTTTTTTGAAGGAACTATTTACCTTCGATCATTACGACCAGTACGACATGAGTACTTCGCCGTTCCTTTGGACACGCCCAATCCCCCCTCCCAGAAGAGAACGCTTTCATCGTTTTAGAGTTTTGATTTCTGTCTAAGGGCCTCTTAAATACTTTTTTTACCTTGAACTTGCTATTTTGGCACAGACTGGTTTCTTAGTTGAAGACGACTTTAAGAGCATTTATTAAAATGCTCACTTTTAAGATTATGCCCCTGTCTCTGTTTGTATTACCGGCTCTTGCTCTTTTTTTGATTTACGGCCAGTATATTTGTAAGTGATTTTCAATTCCTTTATTTATTTATTTATTTTTGCATGAAAGTTTCAATAAGTAAAATATTTTAAGCAAATATTTATTACCAACAAATCCAGAGGATTTTGAATTTACTAATACGTAATTATTAATTACAATTTTAAAAACAAATTATGATGCTGTAATGTTAAATATAACTAAGTAATGAACAATATTAAAAAAATCAAAAATTCGAGGTTAAAGGAAGATATTCTGTAAAACAAATATTACTACATTTTACAGTCAATGAAAGGGATTAAATTGTGATTGCATTCTCTTATCATATAATTCAGTAACACATTACTTTTTGTAGAACTTCTTCCAGAATTTTAAATTAAATATTTTTCAAAAAGAATCTTTATAAAAATAAATTGACCACAAACGGTTTTTACAAAGTTTAAGCATTTAAAATAATGTTATGTATTAAAAGGAACATATTATATTAGGGCTTGTATTTCTATTTCATGTCTCAGAAAAACTTCTTGCTTGTTCACAATCCCTAAGCATTTAATTAAATCTAAATATATTAAAATAATATATTCCGTATAGTTTCAATTTTTTTTTAAAATACTTCTTATAATTTGATGTAAAATGTGAAGCATAAAAAATCTTTTATTTTTATTTAAGGAGTTATAATGTATCATTTGCACTAAATAATACAACGTTTTTATTGCTAGAATATTTTAAAAAATAGGCCTTTTTTTTTTAATTTGCGATTAAAATGAAGAATTTCAGTTTAAAATATAGCTCTAAATGTGTTTTTCTTTTTCAAAAGTCTAATGAAGCAATATATACATAACCTTATGAAAACAAATAATGTGTCAACTAAAAAAAAAATTGGTGTTTTTTCAGATTATTTTTTATTGTTTAGTTCAAAGCCAGATAAAAATTATTTTTAGGCAGGATTTCCAAAATGGCCAAAGAGTTTAAAAGAAAAAAATATTACGGTTTTTTTTTTAAAAAATATTTAAAAAAAATTGTACGTAGATCATGAATACAATATACATAATTCTTGAACTATTTCCATCAAAAACGTTTATATTAAAAAAAATAATTTTTTAAAAAACCTTTTTTTAATGGGGTAATTTTAACTTTGTCTTGAGACACGGAATTCCCTTTTTTCAATTTGGGAACTCTTCCTTTCGTTGAAATTATTTTAATCAAATTTTTCTCTCCCCGTATTTTTTCTTTGATTTAACTTTCCGGAAAAAAATTGGGATCAAAGGATCTTTTTCCTCCAATAAACAAAAAAGGCTATGGGGCTACATTTTTTCACAAAAAGTACTCCACCGGGGGTCAAATTTAGGAAAAATTTCATTTTCTTAAAAAAATGTAAATTAAACAACAAATTAACAAACCTGTAAAAAAACTAATTTTTTTTTGTTGAAAAAGGAAATATTTATGGGTAACAAAATAACCATTTTATTTGACCACTATTGACATTTGTTTTAGATAAATTAAAAAAAATTTAAAGCAAACCCGGTTATAAATATTTAATTGGAAAATTCTTTTTTATAATAAACTTTTTTTTATATTACTTAACCCTTTTTATTTCTTTTAAAGAATGTAAAGAAAATTTTAAATTTTTGGCAATTGGGGCTGAAAAAATTTTTTTTATATTGTCTTATTTTGTTAACTTGGAGGAGAAAAAATTTTTAATAATTTAAAACATTCATACCTATTAAATAAAATTTTGACTTGTTTTTAAAAAATTTTCTATTGAAAAATTTTTTGAAAACAATTTTAACCCGGGGCCCAAAAACAAAGTTTTAAAAATTTAAAAGGAAAAATTTGAGGTTTTAAACCTTTTTTTTTGCTTGATTTGAATTTAATTTAAAAAATTTTTTAACATTTTGCAATTTTAAAAAATTTTTTTAAAAATTAAAAATTTTAAAAAAAATTAAAAACGTTTAAAAGAAACTTTTCCCTTTAAGAAACCATTTTTGTTAGAATTGAACTCATATAAACTTAATAGAATTTTAATAATTTTAAATTTACTCAAAATTATTAAAGATATATTAATTGAAAGCATTGTATAAAAAATATGCTGAAAGTGAAATAGATTTTATAGAATTACTAAACTATGTAAATAAAACATTTTAGTAACTGTTGAATTGTTCCCCTTACTGATTAAAAGTATTCTTATATTTCCCTATATCCACTGAGCTATATAAATGCAACTATAAAGGTCTTAGAGGATTTTCCTTAGTTATATAACGTTTGGAATATAGTTTTTTTTTTTCAAATTCAACTATCAATTGTAACGGATGTTCAAATTCACGAATTCAATGGTGGTGTTGCTGAATCATGGGTTCGAAAACTGGTGACAATAAAACCCTGCCTTGTAGAAAAGCTGATACATGTTACATTTGTCGAAGCTCAAAGTACTCACGTTGGTGTAAGGTTGATTTTTGGTGAGGCATGTACCAACTCAGATGTCATTATAGTCATCTGAAAGGATTTTGAACTTTTAAGGTTCATCACCCGTAATCATTGCTAATTTAAAAGAAATAATATTTATAAATCTACCAAATAATAATATTCATCTACCTTCTGGCTCGTTTGAAACCATTTCTCGAAATAGTTGATCCAGATGTATTAGTTCTAGACTATTCTTATTATTTTAACTATTTGTAATTATTGTAATAAAACTCTGATAAAACCTGATTTTTACTATAATTTAAATCATTGATACAATTTGAAAAATTATAAAAAAACAAATATCTTGATCATGTTTTGAAACATTCAGATATTATTAAGGCATAGCATATATTTAATAATGAGTAGTTTTGTAATGGTTAAAGGTGTGAGTGGATTTGAAGACACTGTTCCTTTTGCTAAAAAAAAAATAATACGGCTTTTTCATAAAAACATACCTATAAAATGAAAAAAACAAATAAAACAGACTAATGGCTTCAACTATCAGGATCCTTTGCCAGTGTATTTTTAAGTCTGCATTTTTGCCTGCTTTTGAGCACAGCCTCCATTGTTTTTGACTTAATATCTTAATCTGCTTTTCAAATTATGCCTCTGTCAGAATCAAAAATGATTCTTGTGGTATAATATTCGAAGTTGTAAATACAAATTTGACAGAAGCTAGTATTTTGTCTTATGTTTTCTTCATTCCATTTAACAAGCACTTAACATATACTTTTTCAATGTTTGAAGTTCAACAAAACAAATTTTCGATACTTGTGATCTCAAAACTTTATTAAAACATTATTATAACTGCTATTATTATAAATTAGAACGTCATTATACATATATATATATATAAAATACTTCTGTAATATTTTTGAAGTATGGTAAAAATAATTTTAAGCCGTGGCGAGTGGATGTTATTATTGTAGCCAACCAAAGGTAGGGCGTCGCCGGTGGTGTGATTTTCTTGTGTTACATAGCGAGTGGTCGAGTATTGTCGAAGAGGCACTCATGTAAATAATTAATTCAGTTTATTCACATCTGGAAACACATATAGATCAAGTAGGGACGGCATTACACATAACAAGAAGCAAACATAATGGCACAGACAAAGACAAACACAGAACACGCGACAGCCGGCTAATTACATGATGAAGGCAAGCAGGAAAAAAAAAACGATTACACAAGATTTTTGCTTTTATACCGGCAGTGGTTATTACGTAGTAGTAGTTCTGATTGGATAGAATGGGCGGGACAGGATTTCGGACGTTAGTTTTGACCTAAGAATTAAAGATTATTTATAGATTATTAAAAAGAGTTAATTAAAAGGATGTTAGAGAGAATTATTATACACACATATATATATATATATATATATATATATATATATATATATATATATATATATATATATATATATATAATAAGAAAGGCTTAAATTCCTAATACAAATGAAACGAAGTTAATTTTAAAAGTGCTGACATTTTTTTAAAGTAAGCTGGTACAGCCATTCACTCGTGACCAGATTTCTTTTTGAAAAATATCCGAACAAATACTTCTAATTCAAATGACAAATATATTAAAGACACAAAAAATAATAGTGATTGAAAATTTTTAAAAATTTCCCCCCAAAAAATTCAAACCCAAATTTTTAAAACTCATCCCATCCCTTTCTTTGTAACGGATGTTAATTCCTCAGTATTTCGGAATGACTCCAGTTGTCATCCAAGCACATACCAGACTTGCTCTATTTACGAGAAGTACTTACAGTAACCTGCCAGGCCCCTGAAATATCTCATATCTTTAAGGCAGCGCTTCTCAACTTGTGAGGGGCGTGAGCATATCGAAATTAAAAGATTATTTCAAAAAATAGTAAAAAATTAATTTACTGAAAGGAAGCAAAACAAAAATACATTTTGACATAAAAAAATAAAATACACTTTTACAATCAAATAATATGCTTTTAAAGGTATTAATATTCCTTCAATATATTTGATAATTAATTTATTAATACTAAGTGAAGAACAAGTATAATAATTAGTGACTCTAATGGGCTTGTCATATACAAAATTTAATATTTATATGAAAATTTGTATGGTTTATAATTTAAATCATATTTGTGGCCTTAGCGTCAAAAAACGTTAATGAATTCAATGAATTGTTAATGTATGCAGTGGAAAACAAGGAAAATTTTAAATAAAAACCAGTTAGCTAAGAGTAAAACTGGGTTGAAAGTTTCAGAAGCACTGCGTTAAAGTCATAGTTGGGAGAGTCTCACACTCTGTTGACGAACGTTACCTTGCGGATAAATAATATCTGGGCGACTTAATAGCATAGGTTGTAATATTGAATGGCGATTTGCGTGCCGTTACAGAGCGTTGAAGGACGACTACAGAAGATCAGTTGCCCCAATAAATCTCTTCTACACTGTTACACCTTTTATAGCCACCGAATGACTCTCCTTAACAAAAGATGGATCAGACCTGAGGTCTGACCCCTTCCATCTTCGCATGCACTAGGCATCAGCATTGATATATAATCGGGATTTATCGATTTAGTCTGCACTTTAGCTTTCTGGAGATCGGGAAAAATCCAATCGATACTGACTATGATGTGGGGTCAGTCGCAGGTGTTTTAATGGCCGTCGGCCTGTCGTCTCCTAATGGTTTCCCTAGGTACCACTGGATGTCTGAAGATGGTAAAGGGTGTCTAACACATTCTAGCGTCGTTGTTGGTGTGAAGTAAGCTGCTTTTTATGATCACGTGATAATTGCAAGCAATTGTCTTCCTGGAAAGCTTTGAACCTCCGCGACAGTAGATTAGTCCTTCCTTGGCCCATTGTTGCCCATACCGAGAATTTCTATAGCGCTCCGACAGACGTGGTGGCCGACACGCCTGTTTCGACCAATATACTCTCTGCGGCCTTCTATACGCCCCCTCTCAAAGTCCGACAACTGCCGGTGGTGTCACCGGTTACGTTTGCGAGGCATATTTAGTCACAAAAAGTGTCCATCCACTAAGACCGACTTGTTTCAATAAACCTATGCCGAGTGCAATCATATTGAAAAAAATTCCTAGCTGCGCATTTCATATGCACATTGATGTCATTGGTGCCGAAATTTTATTCTTACCAGACTACATGCCTGCAATGTGTCGTGATAAAGGCTTCATTTCTTCTGGGTGCATTTTTTGTGATAGAGTATATATATATATATATATAAATTGACTTTCAATAAATTAACTATCACGTGTCATGCTGAAATAAATAACAAAATGTATGTTTACTGATACTTATTTTATTGAATGTGTAGTTATTTGTATTAAAATTTATATTATTAAAGATTAATTATAGTTTGCTGAAATAAATTTTAACTGAAATTTTATTGAAATATGAAATTGCATTATTATGATTGTTTTTTTAAAAAAATTGAAAAGCGATTAATTTTGAATAACGAAAATTGACTGAAAAATACTTAAAATAACATATTATAATCATCATTTTGTTATAAATTTGAATTTTAATTGTCATATCTACATAAAAATTGTTGTAGCCTTTCTAAGAAATGGTATTATAGTACAAGAATTTTTTTTTTCAGATCAATTTTTAACATCGAAGGATCCTGCAGTTGTAGCTATGAATATTCTTAAGGATCTGATGCTTCTTCGTTTTCCTATATTTTTGTTTCATTTAATTCCAATAATTTTATTAAGTAGGCCCATTGCAATTGATGAGGATGAATAAGTCAGAATTACATTAGCAAAAGTTACTAGTGCTGCATAACTACCATTTTTTAAATAATATGTATATTTTCACCAGTTAAGAGGTACATAACAAGAAGTACATATAGGACAAAAGTGCTTTTCGGGATCATCTTTGAAATTCTTTTTAATTTGCTCATACTCATTCAAAAAAAATTTTTTGATTTTTTTAAATTGTTTTGTAGTATAATAACCTCAATTTTATTCTGCGTAAAAGTAATTGTAGATTAAGAGGAAAATTACTCCTTTCATAATACTGTAAAATAAAGTGATTTTTTTATTTTTAAAGCTGACTAAATTATTTTATTCATCATTTAATTCACTCGCAAATATTTAAATTTAATGTTTATCAGTTTCCTTTTATCACTCAACTTTTTGTAAATTAAAGAAAACATGTAAAAAAGCACTCGATACTACGGAAATTTCTGAAAAAAACTGTTGAGAGTAGTTGAAAAAAGCCATAGACGTAGATATATAGTTTACATCATCAATGCTTTATTGATAGAGAATTTTTTTTTTTTTGGTGATTTATATTTTAAGACATATTTTAGTGTTTTTAGAATTAATAGGTGTTTTTTTTCACCTAAATGATAATTAATATAATTATTGAAATATGCAATGAAATTTCGTTGATTTCTAATTTAGCACAAGAAAATTTTTTTTTAGAAATATTGGAACTTGGAAGACATTTTAAGTTTAATCAATATTTCTTTGTTTATAAAATTTAGTGATGGAATTTTAATAATGCTACATATTTCATTTACTTTAGTTTTTAAAATAGTATTTCTATTTCTGGCCAACTTCCTACTTTGGCTGTTGTCCCTTTGATCGGTAGAAGTTGTTTTTAGTGAGAAGTTTATGCGTTAATCGTGTTTTTGTTGGTTGACGGCTGTCCAATCCTAGAGTTGGTCAGGGTCTACCATCTTATTCAGGTTCAGAGGCATCTGGAGACAGGAATATATTATTATGATGTAGGTATCTGTCGTGATTTTCGGTGTCCATCTTTATTCGAAAAGCTGCGGTGCATATGATTCCCAGAAAGATGCGGCTGATGGGTCTTCGACTTAATAAACTGTCCGAATATAATTCATTCATTCAATTTTTGAGTTTGAAATTCGATAACCAGCTTTAATTTTCGAAGAAAGGTAGAATAAAGTCAATTTACCTTCATCATTTTATGCAATCATCTAATGAGTTGCATGATTCATAAAAATTTCAACTTTACTTTCAAATGACATGGCAATAACAAACAGCTAATATTTGTATTTCAAATTTTAAAGAAAGGGTTAATATTCGAATTTTTAAATATTTACTTTAGATTCTTTGATGTAATCACTTGCACTGAGACCATTACTAATGTTTTGCATTGAATATTCTCGATACATTTCAAAGCATATTTCTCGAATAAAATATTATTGAGGAAAACTCATTTAAAATTTTTATTACAAATGGTAATCATTGATGATAGCATTCTATTTGCAGTATCAGGTAATTTAAGTCGTGTGCATGAATTTAAGCAGACTCAGGAGTAAAACTATTTTAATTTTTTGAAAGTTCTGAATATTATTAAGTAGCAATATTCATTCTACCAATGTATTTTTACTTTTAACCCGCGTTGCTGGGGTGTTCTGTACACCCCAGCAACAAGAAAATCCTCACAGGATTCTAAAAAGAATGTGCAGAACCACGATTTTTTCTGTAGCTGCACATTTTAGGTCATTGAATCTTCAGGCCTGATGCAATCCCTCTTTCTCGAATGATTGGAATGTAATGACCTTCAAAAGTTTATATGGGGAGCTGAGAACTTTGCGAGAAGTTGAGCATTTGTATACAGTCGGCTCTGAATGTTTGGAAAATGATTAAAATATTATTTTTCTACTTTCTACTATCATTGTCTCATTAATTATGAAAGTATATTTATTACTGGTATATACGTTTTATATATATATATACTGGTTTATGAAAAAATATTAAATTATGTGTTTTAAAATAAAAATTTTGTATGTTTAGTTTAAATTAATGTTAGTCTCATTTGTATGCAATAAATTTAATAATTTTATTTGTATAATACAAAAAACATCTTGTACTTTATAAATATGTATCATAATGACTTAATTTTATTTTCATAATTAAATACACGTGTTTAAAGTTTGGGGTGTTCTCTACACCCCGCGAGTAACGACGGTAGCGAAAACAGGCGCGAATGACCGCGGGTTAACTAAGAAAATCTAAAATTTAGCAGAATACTTACACACACACAACACAAATATATATATATATATATATATATATGAGTTATATAAATATATACAATTTAATATTATTCTTATCCCTTCTAAAACAAGGGTATTTGATGAAATCACTAGCTATTTCATCTACACTATTAAAATTCTTAGGTAAACAAACTTATGTACGTCTATCTTCTCATCAACCGTACGACATAAAAACTCGTCAAAGGTACCAAAAGAGCGGGAATGATCTGAGGAATCCATTTTTACCTTTTATATTCCAAATTCCAATTAGTTAAAAATATATTAATTAAAAATCTTAAAATACATTATTAGTGCCATTTTTCCCCACCAGATGCTAAGTACTAAATCTCGGAACTTCTTTTTTTTTCAGATGTTTTTGTGAAACGCGATCTAATTTTTTTATGAGACTCAGACAAAAAATAATTACAGAATCGGAAAGATCATTTACTTCACCACAATATGGTATAATGCTTTTAACAAAATAATTATATTCTTTACTTTTTAGGTTTTTTTTTAAATGAGTCAAAATCGATACGTTTATATGAGTATGATTTCTAAATCATTCCGCTTGCATTTTCTTTCACTTTGATAAAAAGATATTTTACACTAAAAAGTTCATGCTTTTCTCTTTCAGAATTAGTCATTTAAAAAATTAAATATCAAATTATTTTTTTTATGATTTTTTAAAAAAAATACTCAAAATTTTATTTAAGTACTTAATAACTTCTTTAATTATAAAAATAATCTCTCGAAACTTTTTTTCCGTATGTAAAACGATATTATCCGTAACCTGACGAAGATTGATAAAATATCTTAAAAAATACGATTTTTTTTTTAAAAAATGTGTTTTTCGTTTTTTTTCTCTTTTTGCAAGAAATATTTTAGCATTATTTTTGTTTAAAAATTACCGTTCTTTGCAATCGATGTGGTAAGTTTGAAGACATAGCTTAAAAATGAATTCTTGAAAAAAAATTACTTAAATAATAACCGTGATTTTAATAAACGCACGCTCACAAACGATTTATATGCATTTACCCTCCTAATAATAGCGACGAAAATCTGTTTGGCACCAGAAAACTCAGCCTGTTAAGTTTGATGAAAGGTTACACTACAATATAAGATGCGCCTATAAATATTGAAAATCACCAGATTTCGCGGAATTGAATAGCAAAACCTTATTTTTTATACGATTTTTCAAAAAATACTCAAAAAAAAAATTTCATTTAAATAATAACTTCTTTATTTATAACAATACTCTCACGAACTTTTTTTTCGTCCTTTGCACAGATTACAGATAATATCAGTAATCTGTGCAAAGATTGAAAAAAATTACGGTTTTTTTTTTAAATTTTATTTCATTTTTTCCTTTTTGCGAGAAATATTTAAGAATTATTTTTGTTACATTTTTTGTTTAAAAATTACTGTTGTTAGCAATCAATATAGGAAGTTGGAAGGCATTAACTTAAGAATGAAGCCCTCCCCAAAAAATTAAAACTTTAACAAATAAAGCATTTTTACAATAGGAATAACTCTTTCTTTTATTTTAAAAGTCTCTTTTCACTTCTTTTTTCCGGACGATTTCTCAGCGCGATTGTTTAAAGCGCTTCCTTACTAATTGTTGGACCCATGTTCGGGACAACATCATCGCTAAATTTGTATGATTTTTTAAAAAAAAAATACTATAAATTTTATTCCTGCTTTAAATAACTTCGCCAGTATTTTGTAATTGGAAAGATTATTCATTTCGTCACAATAAAGGTTTTTTTTTCTCAAAACAACGATACTTTACATAACTTAAAATTTTTCTAAAATGAATCAATATCGATACGATTATATGGAAATGATTTTTAAAAAACTCATACTTTGATCTTTTACAGTTGCTGATTTGAAAAATAAAATGCCGAAAACTTTTTTTTTACGATTTTTTTAAAATTACTCAAATTTTAAATACTTAATAACTGCTTAACCAATTCAAAGTTTTTATAACTTCTTCATTTATAAAAATAACTGTATGAAACTTGAAATTTTGTAGTTATAAAAATTTCTACTTTTTTCAACATACAACTATTTTTATAAAGGTACATTTCCGTTTCCGGGGCCTAAAAAGTTCCAAGTGAATGAGTGATATTAAAGTTCCACTGTTCACTTACTCGAGAGCTCTGATAGCGAGAGGGGAAGAGGAATTTCCATGGCAATATGTTATGCATTTAAAAATGTTCGTGCAACGCCGGGAGGAAATAAACCTGTCTGACAAAGAAAAGCAGCAAAAAAAAAAATCGAAACTGGGAATTTTAAGTTATACACTCGGCAAAAGCCCGAGCGACGCCTGGATAAGCGAAGGAGGAGAGAGGAGTTTCATTTTGAAAAAGAGTATTAGAAGTGCTGATTTTGTGAAGGAAAGGGAAAATTTATAAAAGTAGAGAAAACCCGTGCAACGCCGGGCCATGCAGCTTGTTATTTAATATGTAAGTATGATTCTATTCCAATCGACACATTGGACTCATTTAAATATCCATTTATTTTGTTTTTTGGGGTCAAATATTTAGAACACATAGATTTAATATAACAGATAACCGGAAACATATCAGTAGCTGCTACGTGAATTGCAACTTAAGTTCATCCATACTCATCTTACGATAAATTCTGGCTTAATCAATTTTTTTAAATGTTACTAACATTATGTTATAATTTACAGTTATATGTTTTTCAGTCTTCTGTAAGTGTTAAGCTGAGATTAACTTTTTACTTCTTAAAGTATGAGCACATAAGTAAATACAATCATTGAACAGTTTACTAATTTATTGAACTGTATGATGCAGTCTTATCAATTATATGCAATATGAAATGACTCAACAAAATACGAAACGCATTAAAAATAGCAAATAATAAGGATTAAAAAATATTATGGTGATGAATATTTTTCTCTGAGATAAAAATAAAAATAACTTGTTTTTTTTAATGTATATTTTTCTTACACAATAACGCTGCATTACCACAAGCAATTTTCAAGAAAACAATTCAGTGATCCCTTTATGCTGTTTGTTTGAAAGTGAATTTATAAAGAGCCTTAGAATTATAAATAAAAAAGAATTAAGATTAAATAGTAATAATTATAATTATAGTTTACGTGTATCAATTCTCGATTAGGTTGCAAATAAATTTTGATGATATGACAAGACAGTTAAGTTCTAACATTTTTTTATTAGCATGATAAACTCTTTTGAAGGAAAACATCATGCACACTTTTTTAATGAAATGATTACCTGTTTTTCCACAGTCCTATTTACCCTCTGTTTTTGGTAAATTGACCTTAGCTGACTGTGTTAGTTGTACTTAATTAATTTTGTTTTTAAGGCTAAGCATCATTTTTTTTTTAAAAAAATAGAAGTTAAAACTAAATTTGAGCTAGCAGATTATAACGTATTTTGTGGGAACTCTTTGATCTATATATAATTTTTTATACTGAGAATAATTATTTTCCTTACTCTTTAAAAGTTTAATTTCCCATTTATCTCTCTCTCTGAATTTATATATATAAGTATTTGTGTTTAGGTGTGCACGCGCACGTGCGTGTCTGTATATAAATTTAAGTGATTTGTTTAGAAATAAGCGATTGCCAAGCATTATCTCATATGAAATTCTCAATGAGAGAAAAAAAATGTAGTGCAACTCAAATTAAATGAATACATAAATCGTTTTATTACAACAATCATTAATTCTTCGGTAGGAGTTAATAAGCAATTTAATGAATATATATTCAAAAATAAACCATTCAAAGAATTTTCCTATTAAATGTTTATAAATTATTCTATTCTACGTCATGAATTATTCATTACAATTGCGAGAAGATTTATAAATGTATTACAAAAGATTTCAAGACAAAATAACACAATCAAAAAACTCATACAATCCTTACTTGTCACAAGAAATCTTTAACATATTATGAAAAAAAAAGCAAGTGCAATCTATAACTATCTTAAATTCGTAGACAGATTTCAACATCATACTATTTTTTTCTTTTATTCTTTATGATATACGAGTCACCTTGAACTTTGACATTTAATTTATTTCTGTGACTTAAGAGTCTTTTAAACATAAAATAACTTTTTTACTGCATTAACTATTATAATAGTAAGAGAAATGAGGAAAAAAGAACTTAACTCTAATTGTTCCATTTCGAATAATCGGATTATGAGAGTGGGAGAACAAACTCAAATATTATAATGTTTTGAGTTTATAATGAACAGAAATCAAGTCTGGGTCTTTAGTGAAATAATTATAAGGAATACTCTCGATTCGTTTCTAAGAGTTTAGCAAAGATTTTATCTAAGGAAAGAATATTGCTTTAGATCATACTTAATTTTAAACTGATATATATATAATTATTTATTTTTATGTTCATTGGTCATTTAAATAAAATCCATACAATATAGGTTCTAAAAAGTTATTGCTTAAATATTGATCTTTCTACGCACAAATTATGTATTGGAGTGCCATAGGTATATAATTTTAAATTCCATTGAGAACAAAAAAAAAGCGTGTGTACTTATGTACGCACGTAAGAAGTTATACTTCTTTCGCGTAACAAGATTAAAATCTTTCTAAAATCTTTAGCAGGGCAAGCTGGGCCAAGAACGAAAGGTGATCACAAGCAGAGTTGAACAATACTAACCTTCAGTCAATCGGACCAGCCAAACCTGAGATAATCACGATTTAAATAAATTCAAACATCCCCACACAGGGACAATAGGACCAATAACATGGGGGGCATAAGACTGTATCTGGAGATGAAGTGAACCGAATGTGACATCTGAGACCTCATATTGAATGTCTCGGTGGGAAGAATCGTTCCTCAGAAAATTAAGACATCCGCCTGAAGAGCTCCCGAGTTATGGTTATTTTAAAATAATTAAAACAATTAAATGAAATAGAAGCAGGGCATCCAGCAACTCCAAACTGGGCCTGGCTGTTAGCAAACACAAGAGGAATTCATTATAACCGGTCTGGAGTCTGTAGTTGCAAATAGGGCGATACCCAGAATAGTAGGTGATCCCAAAGTTTCATCCTTCTATCTCTGTAATACCTTAACGCATCAAAAGATTGAACCCTATAAGAAAAATATGGGGATTCTAATTTTAGTGATAAGGCCCACCCCCTAAACCCACTATCTACACACGAATTATAACAGATTAAACAGCTCATCGAGGAAAACCTATGGTTCGAGTTTCTTTATCGAATCTCAAAAATCCTAGGAGCTATGCGGGATTTTAAAAAATTTATAATTTAAAATTAATATAAAAATGTTAAATATGGGTAAATAAATGGGGCTATGGTCCTGAAAAATATATCTAGGCTTCTCATAGAAAGAACAATCGAATCCAATCGGTGTGGTCGACGAAGATGGCATAGGATTCGAATTATTTCTGGGGAAGCCCTGTAGGGGGGAGGGGGCCAATTTCACGTAAAGCTCGCGCAAATACGAAAGTATGACTTAGGCAATTCCTTAGGGAGGGATTTTTTTCCAGTCCCCATAGGATTAACACAGGAGCATGATATTTTAGTGCTTCAGCCCTCCCCATGCTTACACAATGGGAATGAAGCAGATGACTGGATGGGTCTTGACGAGTGAAACACTTGGTTCAAATCTCAAATCCGAGACTCGAACAGGAGGCAAGATATTGTGAATTTAAACAAATTTAAAAGTTTAAGACAATTAAAAACTATGGAACAAATAGCCCTAGTGAGCAGGAAATTACAATAATTGGAAGAGCAGATAGAGAGGGATCGAATGAGCCAGGTCCTAATGGACTGTGAGGCTCGGGTGCCGATATATTAGCCAAAAAGCAGTAGAGGGGGGATGCGTTCCAACAGATATGGTTTATAACAATAGTTATTATGATCCCCCAAATATCAGTCCCATAGCACTAAAAAAGTGGCTTGTTAAAATATTAGACAACGGTGTGCCCGTGCGCATCGGTGTAGTGATGGTATTGTAATGATTTCACTTAGCTCTTGGTTAACTATTTATTTCAATATGAAAATCATCATCAAAAAAAAAAAAATGGTATATTCTTTTACAGTTTAATAGCAAAAAGGGTCCATAACGATTTCGAGTCTCTTTCGATCTCTCCCGTTCCCGATCTTCCAGCCAGGAGACCGCTGTACTTCGCGGGCTGTTATCACTAGGGACGTCCGAACGGCTCCCCTTTAAAATCCAATCCTCTTTCCGGACTCTCGCCCTCTTTATATATTCTTCTCCCCGTCATTCACCTTCATCTCTTTGTCGGCCTCAATCCCCCTCGTTCTTCTGCCGCCTTCCGGTGTCGGCCCCTTTGATCCCCTTTTTCCCCTTTCCGCGCCAAATCGTATCCGTTTCCGTTCGCTAGTCTAAGAAGGGGCCCAGGCTGGGTGCTCCTTTGTACGTTCTCAGACGCGCCGTCGTCAACGAGTTGTGGAAATTAATACACAATGTTAAGGCGCCTCTTTGACAGTCCGGTCATTGGGGAAAAGGTGCCGAATTCGACCACCCCCTTAAAATTCCTTCCCAGCAATTAGGGAAATGCTTGGAATTTCCGTACCTTCTGTCGGCAAGGGGCAAGGGATCTGTTGGAAAATAGGGGAAAGAGATATGCTTCGTCACATTATGAGCACACATCGTAAAAATTTATCCTTATCCTTTTTCCCTAACGCCCCAAAATAAGAATAACTTCAAAAATAAATATACGAATATAAAAGGCTCTTATAATTTGCTACAATGTAATCAATGTGTTTATGTTCCTCTCAATGCGTTCGTAGTAAATACATCTATAATCATATACTTGCAATTGTTATTTAAATAGGTAAACTAATATTTACTCTTATTTTTTATGTACATGAAAACTTTTAAAGATTAATTTACTTTTTTTTAATTTTGAAGGTTGTTTGGTTTAATAAAAAAAAAGTGTTAAAAACAAATGCATCAGAAAAGTTCCAGGTGAAAACGATCTCTCCCCCTAGTAGTGACGTCACAAATCAGCGCCAAAAAGGGTTTGCAGACCGGGGGATAGCTCAATGGTACAGAATTGACTGCTAATGAGATGTCCCCCAAACAAAGGGTCCCCCCTTCAGAAGTGAAGAGAAAATTTTTTGAGAATTTCGAAGTTGGGAATGATCTGTCCCGTTTTCTATTTCCGGCAAAAATTTTTGAACCGTTCCTAAGGAACACAGCAAAGATTCGCTGACACGGGGACATAGCTCATTGGAAAGTATTGACTGCAGACGGGGGGTCCCGGTTCCACGGGTGTCCTCTTCTTTAGGGGAAATAAAAAAATATTTTTTTGGAATTTCGGGGGGGAATGATTGTCCCGTTCTTCATATTTTAACAAGTTCCGCGGTAGCCAAGGGTATAGGTATTGATCGTGGGCCCCCGCTTTGTCACGAGTTCGAGTCCAGTACCACTAAAAAACCCGCCGTTGGGGGAGGATGCCAAAATTTTAAACTGTCGAGAGCGAAACCTTTGTTGTGGTGTGGTGTTAGGGGAGGGGGGGCAAGCTCAGGGTCATCCACGTCACTTGACCAGGGGGGAAATTACTTTTTTCCGTCGCCAAAAGCCCCGGTTTCCCCGGGAACGTGCGACGAATATTCAAAATCAATCAAACTGAAAACGATTTTTATCCGTTCCTACGGGAAAGCAAAACAAAGGTTCGCTGACACGGGGGGGTATAGCTCAGTGGTAAAGTATTGACCAGAGAGAGGTCCCCGTTTAAACCCGGTTTTCCCCTTTTCAGGGGAAATGAAGAGAAATATTTTCCGAGAATTTGAAGACGGGAATGGTTGCCTGTTTTTTATATTTCCAAAAGCAATTTTGCATCCGTGAGGTGTTCGTCACTCCCGTGACGGTTTTGCGTCACATCCGTGAAGGGGCCCTGGGTAGCCCAGTTTAAATGGATCAGGCGGTTGTCATGATTTTGAGCCCTTTATACCACTAAAGACCCGCCGGGGTAGGCAGCGATGCACGTTAAATCTGTCGAGAGCTGAAACGTTCCCCCCCCGTTGGGTGGTGTGGTAGTTAGGAGAGGGGGGGGGCCAGCTCAGGTGTCGTCCACGCCCCCTTGACCATGGTTCAAAATTGGGTCCGTCGCCAAAAACCCCGTGAAACTGAATAGTGCGACGTTAATATTCACTCACTCACTCACAGTCACATCCGTGAGGGTGCGCGCGCGCATCGTAAAAATTCAGCCTCATCCTATTTCTCTAACGCCCCAAAAGTAGTATAATTTCAAAAAAAATTTTTCTTTTTTGTGGCAGGATAATTAATTTATTTTTCTTTCATTCTTATTTTAAATGCAATAGGAAAATGATATTATTGATCTATACCCGGAAATATCTATTAAAAATGTAGCTAAATAGTAAGTTTGAACAAGAAAATAGCCCCTTCATCCCCCAAAAAAAATCCTAACATTTTTACAAATGCTTATTTATTAATATGTTAAAATGCCAATTTTAATATTTTCAGGTATCAATCTGTTAAAAGGCTGTTATCTTCCTAAAAGTGAATTTATTTGTAAATCTTCAATTTCAAATAGAAAGTTAATCCAAATGCAAGCTTTATACGCAATTGTATTTTTGGATACAAATAATGAATACTAAAAATGGTCGGGTGTCCTATTGCTGAACTGTAAAGAGAAATTTCAGCATTTTCATATAATCAAGCAGTTTCCTATATTTTATGTTTAGTTCATGCGACATATGTAAAATTAAAAATTCTTCAGAGTTTTATTCAGGGAAAAAATTTGTAAAAAATTTACGTTTTGAAAACCCATAGGAAATTTCACAAAAAGTTTAATTTTATCTGGCCGTACAAAGTATACTTACAAAAAGAAAATCATTTCAAATGACGTATAATTGACTGAAGTTGGGTATAATAGAAACTTTTTCAAAACACATATATGCGTTGTCGTTTGTAGTCAACAAAAGTTCATAAAAACAAGGTACATTTATGCAGCTCACAATGCCGTACTATGTACTGTTTTCTGTTTCTGAAACTTCATGGAAAGTATTCCTTTTTGTATCAAAAAAAAGTTTTCAATACATAATGTATCTAATTAATAATTCCCCAACTTTATTACTTTTTTTACGAAGAAACCTAAAATGCATCTATGCATTGCTAATATGAGTTGAAGTCATTTATTCGAGGTACTCTCTTAGATTTTTTTAAAATAGTACACTTTTAGACCTATAACCTTTAAAATTCATAAGGTATGTTTTTTCTTTTAAATAAACACTATTTCTATGTATGTAGTAGCCTAATGTTTTAATGCACATCCCTATTGACCTTTAAATATATCATTTTTATACTCGGCATGTAACTCGCACCCGTAAATTTCGATCTCATTTTTTGGTGTTAAAAGTGCTCGATATTCACCGGATTTTACGTTAAATTAAAGCTGATGAATATAACTGATGATAAAACTTCTATCATAGAGGTATATTTTAGAATTTTATTTTAGAATTAATTAATATTTTCATCAAAATATATTTCTACATTTAATTATTTAATTAATATGTATTAATTCATATATATTCACGTTTATTCTTCCTCTTTTGTATTAAAAGTCCCAGCTTATTTTCATTCTCTGTGTATTTTAAGAGTTAACAGGTGCTATTCATGTTTTTTTTTCCAAAAGTGATTTATCTAATAACTGCATAATCTTAAAAAAGTATTAATTGTTGAAAAGTCCTGTTTCATTAATAATTCTGCTTAATTGTTAATTCACAATACAGTCTTGATCTGATTACAGAAAAATATAGTGAACGAAAGCCTCATCTTGCCTTAATAATAGTCAAGATACTTTTTAGAAGCTTGTATATAGATAAAATAAAATAGTAATGTATGTTAGTGACTTTTTTTATTCTTCATTACTTGATAGAGATTTAAATCAAGCCATTTATGTTACTTGCATCATATTGAAAAAAAATGTCTAATCACGTAATTTTGAGTACAATAAATAATTTTGATCAGGGCAACACTACTAGTTCAACTAACGAAATGTTACATTAATTCAACGTAACAAGCCTGAAAATTCTCAGATTTAAATCGTTATTATCCCCGAAACCCAGCACAATTTCTTTGAAAAACTATATTAAATTAATACTGAGATCAAGTCTAGACGGAACTTCAGTACTTTATTAAATTATCACAAATTGAATTTAATATCTGATTAAGTAAATATTTGATACATTGTGTGAAAATTATTTAATTTAATCTGTGTGTTATTACTTTTTATTAAATAAATGCTTTTCTTCACAAAGAACACTTCATTTAAGGAAGTTATGTGCTTTATTTTTCTCTAATTGAGAACTTAAATTAATATATTTTTTTGTTAAAGCAACCATGTTTAACTGAGTTAACAGCAGTCTTATAGTAAATTTGCTTTCATTGCGCGCAATTAAAGATAATTCTAGCGAAGTGGATTAAAAATTTCAATTAGAATATTTTTAATTAGGCTTTCTTATTGCAATATTCATAAATTGTACAAAAACAATCTCAAAACAGTTAAATCTCTTTTTAAAATGAAACATTTTCGTGAAATAAATGTTTGAGAAAAGGAAATTAATACAAAATCTGACGCTATTTAAGAAATAAAATAATGAACAATGTCCATTTACATACATAGAGAACACTTCGTTATTATGTAGTGGGAATAATATTTACTTACTGTTATCGAATTATAAAAACAAAATAATTTAATTAAAATAAAATAAATAATGTATTAACTTATTTACTATAAATTCATTATTTATTTTATGACATTTGTAATGTAGGAAATGCGGAAAGTATGAGCTTTTTTAGGCATGCTTCAATTTATATACATATCTTAACATCAATGTATATAAAACGAATTTAAGTGGAAAGTTTATTTAATTTAGAATTTATTTTTCATGCCTTTTCATACAGCCATTTTTTTTTCTTTTTTGGAATCTCATACTGTGTACTAAAGTTTCTACCCTCCAATTGGAAAACGATATTTCTTTCTCTTTTAATTCTTATATTATAAAAAAAAATATTATGCCAGTTTAAAATAAGCATGTGGAAAGCAATGAAATGTTATTAATAATGTAATAAGATACACAGTGGAAAATTTTGCACAAAATCGTTTATATGAAATACTAAAATAAATTGGAAACCTAAAATTATGAATTTCAAATTTAAAATGAACCTTTGAATAAAAACTATTTTTTCTAAGACTACATTCTACTTAATTTTTTCCAAATAATTGAATATATTGTTCTCTTTCTATTTTGGTAATTTGGAAAAATTTAAATATTATATCCTAAAGGAAAATAATTGTAAAAGAAGTATATAAATTTAATGTAGTAAAATAACAGTTGTACATGGACTGTGAAATTTTTCCCTATAATTTCTTGGTTTGAAATGATAAAATTATAATAAATTGATTAAAAAATAATGCTTCCTTTATTCTATTTTTAAACATAATATGCTTTAATGTTATTTTATTGGTGCGTTTTTGATTAAACTCTGTGGGAAACAGCTTAGACTATTCTGGTACTAAACGTAAATTGTACTTTAAATTATAAAGGGATTCACATACTTATATTCCATAAAAAAGGAAATTACACCCGATGGTATAGTTACTTGAAAGTTATTCTAGCTCTCTGTCCTAGAATATAATTTTCTTTCACTTTCATTGATTGATTATTAAATAGTCCAGCGAATGATGACTTATAATTTTACTCATATTAATTTAATTGCACTCAATTACAATTATGATACGCAGTCGGACCCCGATTTAACGGATTTATCAGGACCATACATTTATTAGTTAAATTGGGGTTATTCTGTACCTCAGGGTCAAAACAAAATACCACTTTTTTGCACTTACCCTTTGGAAATTCTGTAATAAACCACTTCACAAAAAATACCCATAGTTATAAATTGCACACACTTTTTAATCAGCAGCTAAAATCACTATTAGTGAATTTCTACGAACTATTCTACTGGGAATGTTAAATCTTAATAAATAGATGTTTGGTAGACTTTTATTCCTGATTTATGAAAATAGTTCTTTTTTAGAGTTTATGCAGAGAAAAATATTACGTCATTTACATCCTTCTGCATGGTTTCACAAATTCCAATCAATGTAGAGCAATAGCAAATGTAACAATTTTGATAAGAGTTTCATTATTAATTCATTTCTGCATCAAAATCGCTATTCATCGGCCCTACAAAATCAACAATTCTCTGAATTTTAGTTGCCCAGATAGGTACTCTTTCATCAAATGTAACATAAATAACCCTTGTGTTGGGAAGTAGGATGGGATAGAAAAGGAATTTCCTTTCTCATTCAAACTCACATGATATGTTGCACTAATGACTTCTCTGCACCTATATAGTCAAATAACTAGCTGCATCCCTTCCCATTGAAATTTGCTGCTTTCAAGATTTTTCTATTCTGGACAAAAAAATGATGTTATTTGAAAAAAAAATAGTCCAATTTTTGTAACAGAAACTAATAAAGAAATTTTTTGGCTGTAGAAATAATTCGTTAATTCGATATTTCTTATTTGTTAATTAGGGTTCTCGTTAAGGGGTCATTTCACGCACCATTTTCCCTATCTCCGTAATGTTAAAAATGACCACTGTTCAAGGAACATTTTTAAAAAAGATTGGCAGTTTGTACAGTAATGAATGTTTTGGTGTATGCATTGTATTGTTTTTATTATTTTAATGACATCATTTTTTAAAATTTTGATTAGTGATTTTTAAAAAAATTCATATGTGGAGTAACACGTCAAAATTTTTAAAACGATGAAAATTCTTGTATATTTTAGTCCATAAATATTTTTTGATTAATTTTTTTGACAAAATCTCTGATTAAAATATTTATTTGTATAGTGTTAACACATGTGCAAAGTTTTAAGGCTATGAAATAAATAATTTCTTCAAAAATGTTTCTTTTGTGTTCAAATTTGCAGTTTTGAGAAAAAGTGATTTAAAGTAAAAACTTACTATTAACTAATGCATACCAGAACTATAACTTGGATTTCTGTCGCCATCTGTAAGATTGTCTTCTTGTCTACATTTAATTGTTTGTTTTTAATTCTAGCTTCTTTGGTTCATTGTAAAACTGTCTATTCTGCTTTCCTAATGCACTCATGATCTACTTTTTCCAACGCTCAGCATTTGTAAAATCCAGGGGTTGAATGTTTAATACATCTAAAACTTTTAATTTGGTAATGAAACCTTCTTTTATCCAATTCCTAATTGCAATAGATAAGTTGTGTTTATGCTTATACGTGTAACCTTACAATATGGACATATTATATCTACACCACAAGTCACATCCTATGAGGCATAAATCAAGTCGTAGATTCAAATCTGTACAGATTTTATCAAAAAATACAGCCCAAATAGCTTGCCTTATGGCTGAGAAACTTTACGAGTTGTTATGAATAGCCAAAAACAAAGTATCTTTGCAATTTGTCTAATTCTGCATCTGTCAAGCCATTACAGCATCTTAGAGACTTTTTGTCCTCAAGCATTTTGTTTTTTAATTTTGATTTTAACGCCTTAAATCATGACTCCATCACACATTTTCTCACACACACACACACACAACATAACCAACACATTCTAAGTTGTCAATATTGACAAATCTTTAAGGTTTAGATTCTAAAACTGCTTTGTATGCTTTAGAGTCCCCATAGAGTTCATATATTATATATTGTATATATCATAAAAACGTGTAATGTAACGTGTAAGAGAAAAAAGAAGTAAGAGAAAAAATTTCTTAAATTGCGAAATTCATTAAATCGGGGTCCAAATGTAAATATATAAATATATGCACTTTTCATTATGTTTATAGATTTCAATTACTATTTATATTATACATATGTATATAATTGTTTTCATGCTTTAATTTTCGTATAAGAATACGGTACATAGTGCATTTTTTTTTCTCTTTTTGTACAAAATTATAAATACGTAAGTGTTCGGATTTTTATGAAGTTTATAGTAATATACCTTTACATATCGACTGGTACATACGTAATATCAGAAATTTTTCGGTCACTGATTTCGGCTTGGTATGACGTATGTAAAAAGGTTATAGAGAGAATTCTTTTCACCCTTTTTTATAATACACCCTGTTACGGTGTTTCCTTGCCCTTTTTATGTCTTTTCTATTGTCCATAATTGGGTTATTTTTCGCCAACATTTTGCTCATACCTTATATATATAGGATGATGTATATATATATATATATATATATATATATATATATATATATATATATCGTCACAAGCAGGTGGTAACTGGTAATTTAAATATAGTTACAGATAATACTCTAAGAGATATAATGTCCAAAGGTACTAGTTTTAGATTAATGATCTCTAATAATAATATTGCTATTAAAAATCAAACTTCGAAAGATATTAGTAATTTCATTACAAAATGAACTATTAAATATAGTCTTCCTATTGTAGCTTTTAATGAATTTAAATGCAAAATATTAAATGAGCTATTGAACATTAACCATAAAACTGATAATGATATAACTTACAATAATATTAAGAACCAAATTGCAGACCTACAAAAGAACTTTATTATTGTCTATGTCGATAAAGTACCGCGTAATTATGCAATTATTTGCAAATGTCTTCATATTAATATGCTAAACAAACATTTTCATAATAATTCTGCTTTTATAAAATCTAATTCAAGCAAAAGAGAAACTTTTAATCGAATCTCTGCTTTTTATAAAAAAAAATAGATTTACGTATTTTGGATATTTAATTCCCACATATTTTCCTAACTCCTAAATTTCATAAAATTTCTGTTCAATTTTGAATTATTACGAATGGTCTTAAAACTTATATTACACTTCCGGGCAAAAAGCTATAAAATATTATTCAATCTACACTAGACAAATTTGATAATTCTATTATTGTTAAGAATAGTATGGACATTATTAAGTACATGCAAGGTAAAAAAACTATTTCTATGTATACCTATGATTTTGAAGATTTATTTAACTCCATAGATATAGAAGACATGTTTAAGATTCTTCAAATAGCATATAGCAAATACTTTTTAAATAGGATATTAAAATATGATAAATATATTTCTATTATTGAATTAGTATTAAAAGAAAATTATATTTTCCATAATAACGCTTATTATCAGCAAATTAAAGGTTTACCACAAGAGGAACCAGCTAGCAACTGCTTAGCAAATATCTACTTGCATTTTTATGAAAATGAAAGTATTAGTTATGAATCTTGTTACTCTTTTAGATACATAGATGACTTAATTATATTTAGTAATATAGTAGACTTTGTTCCTAACCTAAATTATTATACCCACTACTTAAAATTAGTAAAAACTAATTATAATAATGAGTCAGCTAACTTTTTGGACCTTCATTTAAAAGTTAAGAATTGTTTGCTATTAAGTAATATTTTTTATAAAAGAGACTCATTTGATTTTAACATTATAAAAATGCCTTTTTGGGGTAGTAACCTAACCCTATCAATATTTAGAAATATTATCTTAAATTTTATAAAAAGAAACAATGATTTGGTTACTGATAACATTTTAAAACAAAGTAATTTTGTGAATTTTTGCAATAATTGTTTAGAATACAATTATACAAGTAAATTTATTTATAAATATATTTCTATTTCTAATTAAATATATTTTTATCTTAGTTCATTATTTTATTTAAAATTCCTTATATTTATTTTAAAAGAATATTTTAATAAAACAAAACAAAAAATTAAGTGCTTATTTTAATTGCAATACATCAATTAGTATACACTGGTGTGCAAAACTTAAGCAACAGGTGAGTTTATTGCCATAACTTCACGAAAAATCATCTGAGAGACTTGAAATTCTGAAATGAGGGAGAGTATTATGTACGTAAAGGATGACGAAAGCATTGGCGCTGAAAATGGAATACAACGCATACGGTATGGAATCAAACAAAAACAAGCTTTATTGAACGCGTAGTATCGTGACTCATGATTGTCTATTCAACAGGAAGAACAACAAGCAGATATTCCTTAATATGGTATATGTCCTTCCCTTACTACAATGAATGCTTCGCACCGTCTCCGCATACTCAGAACCAGCTGGTGCAACATTTCTTCAACAGAAGTGCCCATTCCTCAATGAACATCTGTTTGAGTTGTTGGTTGTTCTCCGGATGATGTAAGCGTTTGGCAATACGTCTCCCCAAGGCATCCCACACATGTTCGATGGGATTTAAATCTGGGGAGCACGCTGGCCAATCCATTCGAGTGATATCTTCACTTTCCAGCAGCTCCTCAACAGAAAGAGTGCGATGTGGCCGTGCATTGTCATCCATAAAAATGAAGTCTGAGCCAATGGCACTTCGGAAAAGACGCACATGGGGAAGAATTAACTCCTCAGAATAGCGATCCCGGTTACAGACCCTCTGTCGAAAATGTGAAGCTCAATTCGCCCGTTCAGCATAATGCTCCCCAGACAAGAACTTCAGGACCACCGTAACGGTGTCTTTCCTTGATGTTACTGGGATAAAACCGGGTCCCGATCTCTCTCCAAATCAAAACGCGTTGAGAATCGCTTCTGGTACTGAACCGACTCTCATCCGTAAAGAAGACACGACTCCATTGATCAGTTGTCCAGTTTTTGTGCTCTCTGGTCCACTGTAAACGGTGACTTCGGTGGCCAACTTTAAACAGAAGGCAGCGTTCAGGACGGCGGGTGAACAGGCCCCCTTTGTGAAGGAGTCTGGCCACAGTAAACCGTGACACTTGTCGACCCGTTGCTGTACAGAGTTTCTGAGCAATGGCGCTTGCTGACTGCCGTCGACCTCTTTTCACCTGCAGGATGATATATCGTTCATTCCTTGCAGTTGTCGCCCTCGGGCGGCCACCACCAACCTTTCTAACAGCTTTACCTGTGGTTTGGAACGCTTTCCAAGCGCGTGAAACGACACTTTTGTTGATTCCGAACTCTGCAGCTACACTGGTGACAGTACGCCCCTCCTCCAGCTTTACGATCATTATTCCACGTGTGAAGTGGTCCAGGTGATTTCTTCTAGCCATATTTCACGAACTGACTCACTGGCACTTGCAGCGAATATGTTGAATTGTGTCTCCGTCCTTCATTTTATTGTATTGTTGAGCAGTGCTCACCTTCATCACGCGTTTTGCGTACGCTCACATCTCTTCTGACGTTTTGTTCCTCATATTTTCATACGTATGACGTTTCTACTGACTTATGTGTTCACTGTACTGATCTCCAGACCTCCTTTTCTGCAATTTCATGGCTATCTGCTAAATTTTTTATATTGTTGCTTAAGTTTTGCACACCAGTGTATAATCATCCAAGTTTATTTACTTTGTAATATATTTCTATTTGATTTTATCTATTCTTAACTTTGTTCACTATCGTTTTTAAAACTTCCTTTATTTAGTTTATTTTTAAAAAAATCTTAGTTGTTTGTTTAATTGCAAAATAAATATCCAGGAAGCGGCCACGATTTTTCCTTCTCGAATAGTCGTTTCATTTATTTTAAGTCATTTCGCGTTGGGTGTTTACTGTGCAAGGTTGAATTTTCGATCTCCAGTAATTATTTTACACGCAATTGTTTTTTTAAAATTTTATTATTATTATTCCTATTCCTTGAGACATTCATTATTGTTCACTTTTTTTAGCTTCTTTTTAATATATTACCAGGTTTTTCTTCCACGTGTTGTATTAGGCTGAACTTTTCAACTTGGTTTTTTTTTTCTCCCTATTATGTCGAAAGGTTCTGCTGTACGGGGAAGGTTGGATCCATGAAGCATTGCTAACCCTAATTCCCTGGCCTAATTCAGCGACAGCTTTAGAAATCATAATAGGTCACCAGTTTAGTCCAAAAACTTTTTTGTATCTACATTTGTTGTGACTGGTGAATTCCAATTTCTTCCTGCTTTAGCACTGTAGGTTCTAGTACTGCGACATAGCCATCCTGTGATGACTATGTCTAGTAGGATCCACGTAAGCTAGAGGTGTGGGATTATCTAAATGATGAGACATTTTGGATTCTTAACACAATTTTATTAAGAATAACTTATATTACTTGAATTTCTAATTAACAACTTTCTTAAAGTGAGAGTTAACACCAATTAAACCTTATATTCAAGTCAGATCCGCAACTAGATCACTTATCTTAATTATATTTAATTAACTGTTTAATCTAACTTCTATACAAAATAGTACCTTTATAGAGTCACCTTCCTTCATGGTTGAATAATACCTATTACGTAATTTTAGATGAGAAGATTCAGACTTTCTTAATCTTTATTATATTTTAATTGAGATGAACGTATCCTTCTTCCAGAGTTATAAGACGACTAACACCCGTTCCGAATGATTCCACACTAAGTTATCTCTAAGGGTTGCCGATATATCTCATCAAGCTTCTATCCTTTTAAAAGTATATCTCATTTGCATATTCGATCCGTTTTTCTTCTTGCGGGATTGGGTTGGGAAAGTTTTGCCATTAATCGTGGCCGTCAAAGAACTTAGGAGATATGTTTAGAAGAAGGACGCGAGAGACCACCCGTACTTCTTCACTTTTATTATATATATATATATATACATATGTGTACTTCATTCAATAACTTTACGTTCTCTGAGCAACTTATTTTTCTTTTTCTCTTACTGTTTCTTCTATGTTTTAGAATGCCCCGAAAATTTCTCACGAAAATCGAGATTGAGAATTTGATGAAAGTGTAGATGAAAAAAATTTTGTTGATAGTGATTCGGAGTATGAAGATGAATTCGAAAATAATGAGGTTGATTTAGACGTATCAACTAATTTTTGGGATGATAAAGTTAAAAGCTTTTCGTGTGGAAAGAGGAAAGAAGGCTCTAAGTGAAAAAATGTATTGCCTTTTTTCAGAAAAATTTGGGATTGAAAGTTAAAGCCTAGCATTTTTCCAAAACTGAAAATGATTTTTTAAACTGGCGTCCAAAGATGAAATTTTAGCAGTTCGGCTTGAAGAAACAAGTAGGTATGCATTTGATGCACTTAATCTTCATGGAGAAGCATCTGTACAAACGAAAGCACGCATCTTCATAGAAACCAACCGATATAAATGAAATTTTAAAATTTCTTGGCTTAGTTTTATTAACATGACACATCGAAAAAGATGGCATACAGGATTATTAGACAAATAATAATCTGATAAAAACTCCATTTTTCAAAAAAGGGAGGGCCCGCTATCTTTTCCCCTAATGTTTTTTAATTTTTTTACATTTCCTCCGTTTTGGAAGCTTAAGGTATCCGACTACATTGGGAACCGTGATTTTAAAAAGGGGCATAAATGGAAAAATTTTCCCGGATATTTATTTTTATTTTGTATTAGAATACATGTAAAAAAAAGTTTTTAAGGGTTTTTTTTGACAAAAAAAAAAAAGTTTTTTAAAAATACAATTTTTTTGGAAAAAATTAACTTAGAATAACCTTTTTCGAAATTTTCTTTCTTAAAAAAAAATACCCAAAAAATAATAATATTTTGTTTTTGTGTGTGCTTATATCAAGTAAAGACTTCTCCAGAGAGTCGAACTATTTTTTAAAAGTCACATTATTTTTTAGGTTCATCCAACTGAAATAAATTTTTGGCGTTTTTTTTTTAAAATTTCTCCCCTCTGTTTTTTTTATAAAACATGGATAAACCCCCTTCTAAGTTTCATATTTCAAAAAAATTTTCTTTTTGAGCCTCTGTACAGAGGTCTGAGCTATATGCAGACAAAATTTTATTATAATAAAATGCAATTTTTTGCAGAAGGAGAATATTTTAAAAATGGTCATTATATTTCATTTTTTGGGCAAAATAGTGTACTTAAATAATTTTTTAATGTTATAATATTCATAGAAGAATTTTATATGCATTTTCTAATCAAAGTGACACTAAATATCATAAATATTATACATTTATACGCGTTTGCAAAATCACGGTTCCGTAGGTAGTCGAATACCTTAAAGAAAAACAGAGATTCTCCCAAATAATGACAGATTGTGGAAAATAAAAAAGTTTTTTATTGTTTTTTTTAAAAGAATATTTAAGGAAGTGTATGAACGCGCAAAAAAATTTATCTTTTTGATGGGGGTTTTTCATTAAATTTTAAAAGGGAAAAGTATTCTACAAACAATACATTCCAAAACCCCCGCAAAAATGGGGTTTGAAAAAGTACAAAATTCCAAAAACCCTTCATACTTTTTGATATGAGAGTATATCTAGATAGAGATAAAAAAAAAAACCTTTTTAAAATCCCTTTTCCCATAATTTTGTATTTACAGTGATAGGGTTTTATAAAAGGGGGATCCATAAAAGTTTATAAGTAATTTTCTTTCCCCCACTGGAACTTTTTCGAGACCTTTTTAAAAAAGTATTATCTCCTGTGGAACTGTGCGATCTAATAAAAACATTTTCTAAAGGATCGTTATAAAATGAAACAAGGTTATCTTGTCGTGAATTTTTGTAATGGAATGATAGCATTGTACTGGAAAGATAAAAGGCAAGTATATATGCTGACCAACATGCACAGCCTCCAAAATGAATTTAAGATTGAAGAACGAAAAACATTTAAAAAACAAAATTGACGGTGACGCTTTTGTGCAATTCAAATTAACAATTACCAAGCTAAAAATTGTGTCAGATTACAACAAGCATATGGGATACGTTAATTTAGGAGACCGCATGGAATCCAACTACTCTTTTACAAGACGAACTAGAAAATTGACAAAAAAATTATTCTTTAGCCTCATCGATGCTGTTCTTAATGCCTTTTTATGTTTAAATCATCCTAAACTTCGTCAAAATTTAGTTTAAAAGAATTTAGAATGAATTTAATTATATCTCTAACAGGAAAAATAGATCATAAGAATGCAGAGCTATCAATAACAAAAAAAATTAAGACTGATTATGATAATCTTCTCATTGGCCATTTGACGAAAAGAAAAGAAGGTGCCCTTATTGTGCGAAAAAATTGTACAAAAAAGAACCACTATAATCTATAAGGCATTCAATGTGGTTCTTTGTATTGACCAGAACTGCTTCGAAGATTATCACACAAGTTATTTAAAAATCTCTAAACTCATAAACCAATAAAAATAAAAGACCATAATTCAAAATATTAAAACTGATACACATTTTTTATAAAAATATATGAAAAATTTTAAAGTCTCTTTTAGGAACCAAAAATTTCAGAAAGTACAACTCACTTTCACAAACAGATATTTCAGAAACATTGCTTAGAAAAAATTTCAATTTAAGATATAAGTTTCTCTTACAGACAAAAAGAAAAGTATTGTAAGCAAAATTAAAAGAAATTAATAATTTTTTTTCATAAAACAGGTTGTCAAATCTGTCGAGGTTCGAAGTCCTCATGTTGGTGTGGTGGGGAAGTTTGGTGAGAGGATCATATTTCTGAGGTACATCCCAGTAGCCTTTATATTGCTTTAGAATGCGATGTTATTACAAACTCATATCAAATCATCACAAAATATTTGGTGTACATTTATTACATTATTTTTTCGTGCACTAAAAGGGCGTTAATTTGAAAATTAAAATGTTTAAAAAAATGCCCTGCATACTTTTCTTAATACTAGATTGCCCAAGGAAGTCATTTTGACTGTTTTTTAATTTAATTTAGAAAACTAATTACGTATATAATGACACCGTTTCTTAGAAACTTTTAGAAAATTCTTTTTTGACAAATGAAGTAAATTTTTTATGTTAATATTTTATAATAACTTGTTATATAACTGTAAATAACATAAAAAAATATTAAAAAAATATTTTTAAACAAATTTCTTCACACATTAGTTATTCGTTCACAATGCAGTAATTTTGACTGATTTTGGGCAATATATGTATAACTAAGTTTCAGTCTTTCTAGTTTAAAGTTTTTACATATTTCATTGAAAAATTTTGAAAATTTGATAAGTTATTTTTTTATTACATGGTTAATTATTGTATTATATATGTAAGCTGTTTTTTTTTAAAAGTGAAATAAAATGTTTAGTAAAATAATGTTCTACTCATTTTTTTTTAAATTTTTTCCTTCTGTTGGAAATTTTGTTGAATGATTTTGAAAAATGGGGGGTTTTTATTGTTTTATTAAATATAACTGCAATAATTTTTGAAGAAAATGTGTTCCCTTTTTCTTAACAGATATTTAATTGATTGTACACATTGCACTACCTGATACCCTTAAAATTTTTATTATATATATTATATATATATATAAATCAAACATCGATATTTTTCGACTTTATATTGAATTGGGATCTCAGAGGTTGTTGTCATGGAGCTCTGAGAATAGAAGCTATGAATTAAATATTCGGCGTATTTAAATAATATTTTAACGTTTTTCTGGAGTAAATATTTTAGTTATTTGATATGATTGTCAACTTTTTAAAATAATTTACGTAATACACAACTCTAATTATATCTCAGTATTTAATGCTAAATGTTTGTTTACTGTTTTTTGGAACATAAAAATATTTTACAAAATTGAGAACAAAAAAATTTTAAAAACTTTAAAATCATTTTACGATACAAATTATTATTATATAAGGCCCCCTTTTTTTTAAAAATTTCTATAATAATTTTCACATACTAAAAAAAATTTTTTTCAATAAAAAATTATTTTTAAAAAAAATTATTTTAGGTGAAATTTTGAAAACATTGCGATTGAAAGAAATAAAAGTAATAAATATAATCATTTTATTTTTGTGTGATGATTGCTGTTCAACATGTCGTTTATATAAATATATAAATTCTACTCTCATAATACTTCTGAAATTCTGTTCATCAAACTCTAGAAAATATATATTTTAATTTCAGAATTTACTTAAAAAAGACAGGAAAAAAACAATAAAAATATGCATTTGAAAGTTTACAAGAAATTCAATTCAAAATGGGTACCATGAATTTAGAAAAAAAAACTATTTTGAAATAATAATGCGCCAAATATTATGATTTTCCTTACACCTTAACCCGCGATTACTCGCGCGGGGTGTTCTGTACACCCCAGCAACAAGAAAATCCTTCCGGGATTCTATGAAGAATGCGCAGGACCACGATTTTTTCTGTAGCTGCACTTTTTAGGTCATTGAACCTTCAGGCCTGATGCAACCCCTTTTTTCTCGAACGACCCGGAATGTAATGACCTTAAAAAGTTTACCCTGAGGGGCTGGGAACTCCCGCCAAAGTTGAGCATTTGTATACAGTCTGCTCTGAATTTTTGGGAAAAATGTTTAAAAAATATTATTTTTCTTTTTTTCTATTTTTCATTATATCTTTAAATTTTAAATACAGTATATTTATTACTGGTATATACTTTTTATACTGGTTTATGAAAAATTATAAAATTATGTTTTTTAAAAATTTAAAAAAATTTTTTGTATGTTTTAGTTTAAATTAATGTTAGTCTCATTTGTATGCAATAAATTTAAAAATTTTTTATTTGTATAATACAAAAAGCATCTTGTACTTTATAAATATGTACCCTTGACTTAATTTTTTTTTCATAATTAAATACACGTGTTAAAAGTTTGGGGTGTTCTCTACACCCCGCAAAAAACCTCGGTAGAAAAAACAGGCGCGGTGGCCGCATGTTAAGGATCCTAACAAAATTCGGCAACCCTTCTCTTTTCCCCTTTTGGGAAAGGTGTGAAACCTTTAACAATACCACATGGGGCGAAAATGGTCAAGCCAGACTTTCAGTGGGGGAAAGAAACTTCCTGCTCAGACCCGACAGCGCCGAATGGAAGGGAAGTTTTTTCTCAACTAATGCCGAGTTCTAAAGGTTAACAATGTGTGAAAGAAAATATTGTTGAAAACTATAAATCTGTTTGACAAATAGTTGGATTTACTATAGGTTAGTCGCAATGGAACTGAGTCATTATTCGAAGAGACACTCTCTATTTATTATCCATACATATATGTTATTAGTGAGATATATTCTGATGGAGTAACATGTATATTCATTATGTTATTCCTATGCATGACAACACAAATGAAGATATTTGTGTCTATACTATGAGTTTTTCACATGGATATGCACATTGTTTACCTTTTTCCATTTTAATTGTTCTTTCTTTTTCTGCTTCATTTAATATAATTGATTTTATTTTATCTGTATAAGTAAGTATATTAAAACCCCCTTTCTGTAACTATATTTAGGTAGTTTAATAATGGAAATTCACTAGGATTAACACTTAAAAGTGCAAATGTGTTATGACTGAATATAATAGCTTAAAATTCTTGAGCTATTTTACAAAATTAATTTACTGAGTTTCGAAAATGTGAAGAAAATTATATGTCTATTAAGAATGTGATCATATTTTTTCCCCATAACTTTACTAATTTGTACAGAACTCAGTATATATATGTTTACAAACTTTCCAAGTCACACATATACGTAGCGGAAATATTTATAATTCATCATAAATGCTTTAGATAAGCATTCACTAAAGTAAAACTACTTCTGATTTGTCTAGTTGATGTAAATCTAATTAAGTAGTGTCTTCATCAACTCTTCATAAATGACTAAAACCCTTGACAACGAAAAAGTCAGAAAACAATTGAATATTTTTTTCGAGTACGGTAGACTCGTTGTGTATTTGATAAGAATTAATCTTGTTAATGGTTTGCTTCTGTCGTATGCTTTGTTGTATCTAATTTGAAATGGTTGGTTAATGCAATTCGAGTTATATAATAAAAATCAGGAAATAAATAGTTATATAGAGGAAAAAAATAATAAAATTAACGTATATTTGCTTATCTTTTAAAATATTTTTGTTAAATTAAAGCATCACTTTTTCACATATTTTTTTCTTAAGCTATCCGACTACGTTCGGAACCGTGATTTTAAAAAAGCGCATAAATGGATAATTTCCATGATATTTAGTGTCACTTAGATTAGAATACATGCAAAAAATTTTTTTTAAGGATTTTTTTAAAACCAAAAAGTTTTTAAAAATACAATATTTCGGAAAAAAATTAAACCCCAGAAAAAATTTTTTTTTTCCTCCTTTTGTGAAAAAGGGCTTCTATTATAATAATATTTTGCCTGTATAAAAACCAAAACCTCTGTACAGGGACTCAACTAAATTTTGAAATATATAACTTAGAAGTGGGTTAATCTATTTTTTACGACAGCAGGGGGGAAAATTTTTAAAAGAAAAAACGCCAAAAATTTAAAATTTATTTAAATTTTGGGGGTAACTCTGAAAATAATGTGAATTTTTCAAAACTTCTAATTAAGTCTAAATATATTTAAAAAATATATTCTGTATAGTTTCAAATTTTCTATAAAATACTTCATCTAAATTTAATGAAGTATAGAAAAACTTTTATTTTCGTTTAAGAGGTTACACAATAACATAACTACGTTTTTAATGCTAGGATATTAAAAAAAAATTTTTTTTTGCATTAATTGACCATTTAAAGGAAGACATTTAATTCAAAATATAGCTGTAAAGTTATCTTTCTTTTTGAGAAGTCTAACGAGGCAATACATACGTATCCTTATGAAAACAATTAATATATTAACTAAAAAGAAAAATATTGGATGTTTTTCAGATTTTCTTTTAATGATTAGTTCAAAGCGAGAAAAATCATATTTTTTTCAGGCACTATTATGATTTGCAAGTGTTCCATAAACTGTGTCTACAAAGAGTTTGATGCTTATAATAAATATTGATGTAATCATTTCTTTGATTATTTAAGAATGCCTTGAATAAAAATGTGTACGTTGATCAGGAAAATCATGTACGTAATACTTGAACTATTTCGAGCTATACAAATACGTTAAAGATTTCTTCAAAAAATATTACTTAAAACATTTTCTCATTGGGACTGTCAGTTTATCAAATTGGTCTTTGCAGACACAGAGAGTCCCCAAGATTGAGAACCATTTCATGGTGGAACAATCTAGTGGAGGCCTCGTTGCCAAATTTCGACGCTCGAATTAGTTTTTAATGCAAGCTCTCATCGGATGCTCAATATTGCAGTGACTTAATCTTGCCGAGAGTACCAGAGCCAAACTGGTACTCAAATGATCTTTCACATGTCACATAATCATATGGAATATGGGGCTACTATTTTCTCATCCAGAAAATCTATCAACTCCAGCTGGATCGAAATCCGTAGGAAAAAAATATCATCTTAACTGTATGTAATAAATGTTAATTTAACTACACAATTTACAAACCTGATAAAATAAATTTTTGAGCTTTCATTAATTAAAAGAAAATATATTATGAGGTATACAAAATAATCCATTTTACTCAATTTCATTATAATCTGACAATTCACGTCGTTCAGATAAATGTAAGAAATTATTAGGAAATCTAAGCAGTATTATGCAAAAGATTACTAAGGAAAATATCACAAAATTTTAGTAATAAACATTTAGCAAGGACTTATATATATATATTTCTTATAGTTATCTTAACCTTTTTGTATTTCATTTTAATAGAATGTAAAGAAGTTTTCCAAATTTTGTTAGTTGGAGCATGAAATATATTTTTAATCATTGCCTTATTTTTTGGCACTATGAGAGAGGTTGATAATTTTTTTATAATTGTAAACACAGTTACATCCAGTGCTTTAAATATAATAAGTTTCTTGATGTTTTTTTAAATTCAAAAATTTTCTTTTGAAGACAATTGCTTTAAATTCTGAATTTTAAATGCCACATGGAACAAAAACTAACAGTTTTACAATTTAAAATTTTGTTACGAATTTCTGAAGCTCTTAAACATTAATTGTGTATGATTTGTAATTTGAATATTTAAGTTGATTTTTTTGAATATTTGTGCAGTTCTAGAACTATTTTTAAAGCAATATAAAAATGTATTTAGAAGGAAAAAATATCTATAAACGTTTGAAAGAATCATTTTCCCTTTGAGAAATTATTTTTGTTAGAACTGAACACATACAAACTTTATAAAATATTAATAACTTGAAATTTAGTCAAACTTATTGATGATATATATATTCGAAAAAATGTATAAAAAATACGCTGGTGGAAGTTAAATTGATTTTTTAGAATTACTTAACTATGTAAATGAAACAATTAACTACTAAATTTTTCCCCTTGCTGATTAAAGTGATACATATATTTCCCTATACCCATTGAGTTATATAAATATAATTAAAGAGAAATACTGTCTTAGAGAAATTTATAAATAATTATACAGCGCTTAGTAATATTTCTTTTCAAATTCAAGTATTCGTTGTAGCGGATGTTCAAATTCACAAATTTTTAGGTGGTGTTGATGAATCATGGGTTCGAACCCTCTTGTCAATAAAACTCTGCTTTGTGGAAAAATTGATGCACACACATGTTAAATTTGCTGAGGCTCAAAGTACTCACTTTGGTGTGAGGTTGATTTTTGGTAAGGTCATGTACGAACTCCGATGTCATTCTAATCCCTTGAAGGGGGTTTGGACTATTAGGGTTCATCACCAGAAATCATATCTTAGTTAAAAAAAAATATTCACAAATCTACTAAATATAATATCCATCTAATTTCTGGCTTGTTTGACGCCATTTTTTGAAATAGTTTATTCAGATGTATTAGTTCTAGACTATTCTTATTATTTTAGCTATTTGTAATTATTATAATGAAACTCTGATAAAACATGATTTTTAGTGTAACTTAAATTATTGATGTTTATTTGAAAAGTAATAAAAACAAATAAACAAATGTCTTGGTCATGTATTTATGTATGCAAATATTTTTAAGTCATTTCTATTCATATTTGCATATATTTAATAAATTACTAGTTTTGTAATGGTTGTAAGAGTGGAAGAAGGGTTTTAAGCTAGTGGAATTGAGAAGAAACTATTCCTTTGCTTTAAAAAAATATGTTTAAAGAAAAAAGTTTCTTTAATAAAAACATATTACAAAACGAAAACAAAACCCAGACTAATGGCTTAAACTATCAGGATGTATTAGTAAGTCTGCATTTTGTCTGCTTTTGAGCTTTGTTTCTGACTTAATATCTTATTCAACTTTCCCAATTATGGCACTTTCAGAATCAGAAATGACTTTAAAGGTATAATATCCAAGTTGTAAATACAAATTTAACAGAATTTAGTATTTTGTCTCATGTTTTCTTCATTTCATTTAACAGTCGCTTAATATATACTTTTGAACAAACTGATTGAACAAAACAAATATTCGATATTTTTTATCAAAAAACTTTTTTAAAACATTGTTATAATTGTTATTATTATAAATTAGAGCATTTTTTGTTATTATAAGAAAGGTTTAAATTCCCAATGCAATTTAAAAAACGAAGTTAAATTTAAAAGGGGAGGTATTTTTTTTAAAGTGGGCTGGTACGGACTTGTGACAGGACCATTCTTTGAAAAATATTCGCGCAAACAAAATACTTCTAATTCAACTTAAACAAAAATGTTAACGACAAAAAAAGTAATTCCATAAAATCCGGCGTATAGCGCGCACCCATACTTTCAAGTTCCATTTTTATATTTCCAAGGTATATTCGCCGTATAACACGCACTCCGTATTATATGAAATCACAAGAAGAGTGCGTGCGCAGTGCTGGTATATTTTTAAGCTATATATTTAAAGTATTATCTTAAGAATTTGAGAAAAAAATAGTATGCTTTTAGAATCGTAATCTTTTACTTTCATTAAGTATGTCATTTTTTTAATCAAATAAACAGTATTCCATCTATAAAAAAGACTACTTTTTCTTATCCACATCTTTCTCTCTCTCTCTCTCTCTCTTTTTTTGAAACTATCATTTTTCATACTCTGCGTATAATGCGCACCCGTAAATTTCGATATTATTATTTGTGTTAAAAGTGCACTTTTTACGCCAGATTTTAAGGTATTTAAAAAAATGAGCCAATTTAACCTTAAAAAACTTTAAAACATTTTAAGAAATTAGTTTTTTTGGTGGAAAATTTGACACTTACCGCACAAAATTTATAACTTAGAAATGAAATGCAATTTCATTCATTAATGCTTTAATTTCATCTAAATTTTTGAAAATTTTATAAAAAAAAGTTTATATTTACCTAAATTCTTAAGTTAGGGAGCATGAAGATGAATTCTACAAATTGTTATGCAATTCAATTTTTTAATTATTTTTTAAACAACATTTAAAATTATGGTTCATCTAATGAGCGATAGAAATGTTGGTACTGTAAAAGCATTTTGTACTAATTATAAGCAGCAAATTTTTTGAACTTGTTTGTTATTTCCATTTTATTAAACATATTTCTTTATAGGGTACTAAAGAATTACCATTCAGCAGCAAACCATTCTTTATCAATTTGCATTTAATATGACTTTTAAACCTAAACTTAAAATGAAGATATATTCAAGAAATTATAAGGGAATTCTATTTAAGTTTCATAATTAAAATCATGTTATTTAAGTTTTGTTTTTAAAAATTAAATACCATCCTTTTTTATTGTAACGTATATTTTTTTTTAACAAATAGAAAATATTATCTAATGATTTAAATATCAACAACAGTGCAGATGAACTCAAATGTCTCTTTATTTTTAAAAAATGTAGTTAATTTCTCCAAAGGATAATGAATTTTCTTCACTTATATAGGTTATTGAGAAATCGTAAGAGGGGAGAATAAATCATATATATACTCAGTCAAAAAAAAAAAAAAGGAACCAGAAAAAACGAGTTGTCATCATGAAAATTAACATGAATATAGTGTGTGAGGAAATAAGCAAATTATTATCAATTCGGAAGGACAGATTGTTTTGTTAAGAAGGTATGGCATGAAAGAGGCTACAAATGAATATGTAGTTATTAAATAAAAGAGGTCACCTATTACACCTCATGCTAAAAGTTATGCCATAATCTTTGCAACTGGTTAGTTAATTTCCCAGTATTTCTTGATAGCTTCAGTTGCATTTCAATCACGTCCCAGACTTTATCTATTTCTGACAGATACAGTGACCTGGCAGGCCCATGAAAAAGCAGCGCGTCTCAACTTGTGGGGGCGTGAGGATATTGAAAATACAAGATTATTTAAAAAAAATAATAATAAATTAATTTACTGAAGGAAGCAAAATTAAAAATTACATTTTGACATAATAAAAAAAAAATTACAATTTTACAATCATATACTCTTTTTTTTACATTAATATACTTTTAAATGTATCAATACTGCTCAATATATTTGATGATTAATTTATAAATACTAATTTAGAAACAAGTATAATAAGTACTAGTGATTCTAATGGTTTTGTCACATACAAAATTTAATACTTATCTGATAATTTGTATGGTTTATAATTTAAAACGTATTGTAGCCTCAGCGTCAAAAAACATTACTGCAGTGCTTCTCAAACTTTCAATATTTGCGACACAATATTCAATCATAACTTTCCTCGCACCCCCTCCCCCCATACAATAGCAATGTATTACAGTCAATAATACTATATTTTGACCCTGAACTTACAATTCGACTTTAATCTCTTAAATGCTGCCGGCTTATATAAACGTCTCGCTCAGCTAGTGCGTTCATTGCCCCGGACGATTATATACGTCTTTCCTTAGTACAATCTTTTCTGTGCACTGCTACCCATAAAATTATTCCGAAGGCCTTGGAATGAAATAAAATGACCTTGACAATGTTTGCGAATACTTTACTTGTTTCAGAGGATTTTCATATTTATTCCTTTACTATACCCCTTCCCCAATACACCACAAAGTATATGCCGGTAGTATTGGGGAGCGAATCGTGTAATTTTTAATCGGCATTGAAATAATTAGTTATAAACCGGACAAATCATCAAGTATTAATTTTTACATATAATTTTACACATGAAGAGCCCATTGGTTTGCTGGTAATTGTTAAACGTTCTTAATTTAATAATGTTAAATTAATAAAATACATTGAGCAGTACCGATGTATTTATGAGTGTATTATATGAGTGTAAATGTGTTTTTTTTTTATTTTTTCCATGTCAAAATGTATTTTGTTTGTTTACTTTCAAAAAATTAATAATTTCTTTAAATAATCTTTTGAATTCGACTTTTCAAAATGCTCGCGCCCCCTTGTAGAGTTATGACTCCCCCCTAGGGGGCGCGCCCCACAGTTTGAGAAACACTGCATTACTGAATTCAATACATTGTTACAGAATGGAGTAAGGCACAATAAAAAATATGAATGAAAACTGGGTCGCTAGGGTAAAACTGGGTTGAAAGTTTGAGAAGCACTGCGTTAAAGTTACAGTTGGGAGAGTCCCACAATATGTTGAAGAAAGTTACCATGATGATAAATAATGTCTGGGCGACTGGATGGCATAGGCAGTAATACTAGCTGGCAATTTGAGTGCCGTTACAGAGTGTTGAAAGACGACTAGCGAAGAACATGTTTACCAACCAATTTCTCTCCACACTGTTATACCTTGTATATCACCTCAACAACAAAAGCCGGATCAGATCTGTAGTCAGGCCACCTCCACCTCCGTATGCAAGGCATCAGCATTGATATATTATTGGGATTCGTTGCTGAAGATCACACGCCTCTCGTCGGTCACAATCCAGCTTGCTAATGATCGCAAGAAATACAATCGACACTGCCTATAACGTGGGATCAGTGGCAGGCACTTTAATGGTCGTCTCCAAATGGTTTCCCTTGATACTATTGGGTATCTGAAAGAGGATAAATGGCTTCAAACACATTATAGCGACTTCGTCGGTGTGGAGGAAGCCGCTCTTATGATCACGTGATAATTGCGCGCATTTGTGTTCCTGGGAAGTCTTGAACGTCCTTGACGGTAGATTATCCCTTCCGTGATGCATTGTTGCCCCTACCGAGCAAATTGCTATATCCTTTCGACCGACGTGGTAGCCGACATGCCTGGTTGACAAATCTACTTCTCTGAGGCCTTCCATACGCCCCATCTCAAAAACTGACAATAATCAGTAGTGTCACCGGTTATGTTTGAGAGGCAATTTAGTTACAATTGCGTCCATCCAATTTAACCGACTTGTTTCAATAAACCTATGGCGAGTGCAATCATACTACTAACATCTCCTAGATGCACATGTAATATGCACATTGGTGTCATCGGTGCAGAAATTTTAATCTTACTATATTACACCCCTGCAAAGTTTCGTGATAATGGCTACATTTCTTTGGGTGCATTTTTTTTTGTGATATAGTGTATATAAATTAATGACCTTCAATATAAATACTATCATGTGTCATGCTGAAATACATAATAAAATGTATGTTTACTGATACTTATTTCATTGAATTTGTATTTATTTCTAGTGATTTACTATCGTCATGATTAATTTATTTGTATAAATATAAATAAATGAAATGAAATGCGACAATGTTACAAGTATATTATATTTGTAAATTAAGTGATTACTAATGAACAAATGTAAAATATACTTAAAAAATATATTATACTCATAAGTTTGTTAAAAATTTCTTTTTTTTTTTACCATATCTACATCAAATTGTTGTAGCTTTTCTCAGAAATGGATTTCAGTACAAAAAAATTTATTTATTTATTATTTTTTTTCAGATCGATTCTCAACATCGAAGGATCCTGCAGTTGAAGACATGAATATTGTTAATTTTCCGATGCTTCTTCGAACTTCTATGTTATTGTTTATTTTAATTCATAAAATTTTAACAAGTAGGAACATTGAAAATTTTGAGAGGGAATGAGTCAAAATTACATTTGTGAAAGTTACAAGTGCTGCATAACGTCTAGAATTCAAAATAATATGTATATTTTCACCAGTTATGAGGTACATAACAAGATGTATATAGAAGACAAGAGTGTTTTACGGGATCTCATCATTGAAATTCTCTTTTAATTTGCCCATATTCATTCGTAAACATTTTTTGATTGCTTTAATTGTTTAGTAGTATGATAACCTCAGTTTTATTCTTTCTGTATAATAGTAATATTAGAATGAGAGGAAAGTTCATCCTTTGATAAAACTGCAAAAATAAAGTGATTTTTTTATTTTTAAAACTGACTAAATTATTTTATTCAATTAATAATGTAATTCACTCGCAATTATTTACATTTAATGTAGTATATCTTTTTTCCATTTAATAACTTTTTTATAAATTAAAGAAAAATGAAAAGAACAAGCCTCCGATACTACGGAAATTTGTAAAAATAACTGTTGAGTGTAGTTAAAAAAGTCTTCAGACGTAGAGATATAAATTACATCATCAAAATGTGTGCTTTATTGATAGGGAAATTTCTTTTTAGTAAAGAGATTTAAATTTTTTAGTGTTTTTAGAATTAATAGTTTTGTTTTTGAATCATATAGATGATAGTTGATATTATTTTTGAAATATGCAATATATATATATATAATTTCGTTGATTTCTAATTTAGCACACAAGAATATTAATTTTTTAGAAATATTGGAAACGGGAAGATATTTTAAGTTTGATCAATATTTCAATGTTTTACTATCAATATATTTTTGTTTATAAAATTTAATGATGGAATTTTAATAATACTACATATTTGATTTATTATAGTCTTTAAAATAGTATTTCTATAACAGGCCAATTCCCTATTTTGGCTGTTGATTCCTTTGACTGTCCTTTTGATCGGTAGAAGTTGTTTTCAGCGAGAAATTAATGCGTTAATCGTGCTTTTGTTGGCTGACGGCTGTCCAATCCTAGAGGTGGTCAGGGTCTACCATCTTAATCAGGTACAGTGGACACACCTGGAGATAGGGATATATTAATATGAAGTAGGTATCTAACTTGATTCTCGGTGTCCTTCTTTATTCAAAAAGCTGTGACTCAAATGATCCCCAGAAGGATGGGCTGATGGGTTTTTGGTTTAATAAAATGTGTCCGATTATAATTCTTTCCATTCGTATTTTGAGTTTGGAAAATATTCTGAATTCAGTGTTCAGAAAGTTAGACTTAATGTCAATTTATTTTTATCATTCTATTCAATGATCTAATGAGTTGCGTGATTCATAAAAGTTTCAACTTTACTTTCAAATAGCATGGGAATAACGAACAGCTAACATTTGTATTTTGAATTTTTAATAAAGGACTTAAGATTCGAATTTATAAATATTTAATTTAATTTCTTTGATGTAATCACGTACACCGAGACCTTTGTTAATGTTTTGCTTTGAATGTTCTCGATACATTTCAAAACATTTCTTGAAAAAACTATTACTGCTGGAAACTCGTTAAAAATTTTGATATTCATTTACGATCAAATCCTAATTGCAATATCAGTTAATTTAAGTCGGGAGCATGAATTTAAGCAGAGACTCAGGAGTAAAACTCTTTAAACTTTTGAAGATTTTGGATATTATTAAGTAGCAGTATGCTTTTTACCAATGTATTTTTCTCTTAATATGTTATAGGACGGAATTATTCTCTAAAGAAAATCTAAAATTTAGTATAATATACATACATACAAAGACACACACACACATTTGTATATATGTATATACATATATTTGAGTTTATATATATATATATATATATATATATAGTATGTACAATTTAATATTATTCTAATCCTTTCTAAAATATGGACGTTTGATGAAATCACTAACTATTTAATCATTTATTATTTAAGTATGATTCTATTGCAGTCGATCCATTCGACTTACTTAAATCTCCCTTGATTTTGGCCATTTTTTGAGTCAAATATTTCGATCTCTTATATTTTATATAATAAATATCTGGAAACACATTGATAGCTGTTACGTAAATTGCAGCTTAAGTACAGCCATACTCATCTTACGATAAATTCTGCTTTAATCAATCTTTTAATTTTTGCTAAGATTATGTTATAATTCACAGTTATTTGTTTTTCATTCGTCTGTAAATGTTAAGCTGAGATTAACAGATAGTCTACTACTCAGGTTGAAAGGGTTCAGGAATTTTACAACTGGATAAAAAAAATTGTATTATTGAGACGTAAGCAACAATGTATCTAATTTTCAATTCATGTTCTGTTTGAAAAAGATGTTTAAAGCATTTAAGGTAGTTTGATGTTTAATTATGTTTTTAAATTGCGCTGATGATTTATTAAACTTTTATGAATAAATCTATAACTGAAGGAAAAAATTCTTCATGATTTAAAAAAAAATTATGAAATATATTTTATCTGTAGCATTGCCTATATGATTGAAGATATTTCGTCATGATTCTTTTTTTGAATGAATATTACATTTTTGCTTCTGTCTATTAATAATGTAACATATACACATTTATTAACTACCAAGACAAGGGTCTTTATTTTATTGCAAAGTTAATTTCCAAAAAATGTTAGATCAAACGTAGATAAGTAGTATGAATACAAGCCATTCGTCTTATTGTTCAAATCTCTTAGCTCTTTAAACAAAGACCAATTCAAAAACTTAAAATTGAAATAAATATGAATTTGTCCTGTATTAATATAACGATGTAAATATACAAGACATATACTTATAAGCTGTCTTTATATCTTCAAAGAATTAAGCAAAATAAGGGAAATTTCATAAACCTCAGAATTTCTATTAATGATTAAACATATTACTAAAATATAAGCCACCATTCATCGCTTGTTTATTGTTACTTAAGGTTTTGATTTTAAAATGCATGTAAATGATGTATTTCAAATCCAAAAAGTATCGTAGCTTAAACACTGTAAGTCTTAAAACACGAGAAACTTTAATAAATGAGAAATATTTTTGAAGAAAAAGATATAAATATAAAGATCAGCTTAATGGAAATATTCAAGTATAACATTGCTAGTATACTTCCCTTGTTTTATATAGTCTAAAAAATATTGAACTAAAAACTGTATATTAAAATGTAAACTTATTTTCATATTTCATTTCAAATGGTAATATTTTATTTAAAGTTGTCAATAAATTCGATTAAAAATTAAATTTAATCCTTTTGTCGTAAAATTTAAGTGCATATAATTGAAAATTGATAAATGCTTAGTTTGTTTACTTTTTAGAGTATGAACATATTAGTAATTACAATCACTAAACAGTTTACTAAGTGATCCAACTATATGGTGCTATCTTATTAATTGTATTCAATGAAATGACATAACGAGATACGAAATTCATTAAAAATAGCAAATAATAAGGTTTACAAAATAATATGGTGAAGAATATTTTTCCTCTGTGATAAAAATAAAAATAATTAGATTTTTTAACGAATATTTTTCTTACACAATAACGTTTCAATACCACAAGCAATTTTCAAGGAAACAATTCATTGATCCCTTTATGCTGCATGTTTGAAAATGAATTTAAATAGAGCTTTAGAATTGTAAATAAAGTAGAATTAAGATTACATAGTAATAATTAAAATTTTAATTTATGTGTATCAATTCTTGATTAGGTTGCAATTCATTTTTGGTGATATGAAGAGAGTTAAATTCTACCACTTTTTATTAGCATGATAAACACATTTGAAAGAAAACATCATACAGCACTTTTTTAATGAAACGATTTCCTGTTTTTCCACAAGTCCTATTTACCTTCTGTTTTTGGTAAATTGACCGTAGCTGACTGTGTTAGTTGCACTCAACTAATTTTGCTTTTTAAGGCTAAGCATCATTTTTTTTTAAAAGTAGAAATTAAAAATAAATTTGTGCCAGAAGATTACAATGTATTTTGTGGAAACTCATCGGACTATATATAACTTTTACTGAGAATTCTCCTTTTCTTATTCTCAATAATTATTTTCTCCTATTCTTTAAAAGTTAATTTCTCTCTCTCTCTTTATATATATATATATATATATATATATATATATATTATAAATGTAATAATTCCTCTAACGTACTTTTAATTAACTCTTTAATGATCTATAAATAATCTGTCTTAGGTTTAAAAATAAATGTTGTAATCTTAATCGTAATCGGCTAAACCGATTTCCTTATCCTACGCATTTTAGCCAATCAGATGCCCAAAGGAAAACGCCTATTCAAAGTAATCGCGTCTCTTTCTCTGCTTGCCGCCATCACGTAAGATTGTAAATACTTGCTGCTTTTTTTTGTCTTTGTGTTGTGTCCTCCAAAACGCCGCTGTCTACGCAATATTAACGTAACGTAATTGTGCTTTAATCTGTTGATGTGTGCTCATAATAAAGGAGGTAAAGCTATTCTGAAGACATCATTACTAAATCAACATTGATACTTACTCGACACCGGCCAACACTGCTTCAGTCTATTACATATATATATATACATATATATATATATATATATATATATATATATATATATATATATATATATATATATATATATATATATATATATATATATATATATATATAAATATATATATACATATATATATATACATATATATATATACACATACACACACACACACACATATATATATATATATATATATATATATATATATGAAATACTTCTGTAATAATACTGTTGATTAGTAAAAATAATTGTAAGACGTGGCGAGTGGATGTTATTACTGTAGCGAACCAAAGGATACGGCGAAGTCGGTGGTGTGATTTTCCTGTGTTACGTGGTGAGTGGTCGAGCACTGTATTATCAAAGAGGCATTCATGTAAATCAATAATCCAGTTTATTCACATCTGGAAACACATAGAGATCAAGTAGGGTCGGCATTACACATAACTAGAAGCAAACATCATGGCACAAACACAGACAAAGACATACACAGAACGCGCGCGCAGTCGGCTGATTACAAGATGAAGGCAAGCAGACAAAGAGAGCGATTACACAAGAATTTTGCTTTTATACCAGCAGTGCAAGAATGTGATTATTACGTAATAGTATTAATGATTGGATAGAATGGACGGGACAGGGATTTCGGACTAGCCGATTACGATTAAGATTCCAGTGTTATTTTTTAATCCAAAGAATTAAAGTTTGTTTAAATGTTAGTACAAAGAGTTAATAGAAAGGATACTAGAGGGAATTATTACATATATTTATATATATATATGTGTGTGTGTGGGTGTGTTTACGCGCACGTTCGTCTCTGCATATCAATTTAAGTGATTTGTTTCGAAGTAAACGATTGCCAAGCATTATCTCCTACGAAATTCTCAATGATGAAAAATAATGTAGTCTAATTCAAATTTTATGCATACATAAATCATTTTATTAAAGCAATCATTAAATCTTTGGAAGGAGATAATAAGCAATTTAATGGATAAATTTTCCAAAATACATGATTCGAAGGTTTCTCCTATTACAAGTTTGTAAATTATTCCCTTTTATGTAAAGAATTATTCATTAATTGACAGTAGGTTTAAAAATGTATTACAAAAGATTTCAAGACGAAATAACACATTCAAAAACTTATACAATCCTTACTTGTCATGAAAACTCCTTAACATATGTTGAAACAAAAACGCAAGTGCAATCTATAACTATCTTAAATTAATAGACAGATTTCAACATCATTACTATATATATATATTTTTTATTCTTCATGGTATACGATTTACCTTGAACTTTGGCATTCAATTTTTTTCTGTGACTTAAGAATCATTTAAAATCAAAATAATATTTTTTTTCTGTATTAACTATTATAATAATAAAACAAATTAGGAAAAAATAACTTAACTCTGATTGTTCCATTTGAAATAATCGGATTATGAGAGTGAGAGAACAAACCAAAATCATAATGTTTTGAGTTTATAATGAACAGAAGTTAAGTTTGGATCTTTAGTAAAATAATTATGCGTTTCGTTTCTAAGAATTTAACAATGATTATTTCTAAGGAAAGAAGATTGCTTTAAATCATACTTAATTTTAAACTGATATATATATATATATATATATATATATATATATATATATATATATATGATACTTATTTATTTTTATATTTATTGGTCCTTTAAATAAAATCCATACAATATGCGTTCTAATAAGTTATTGTTTAAATATTGATATTTCTATGCACAAATTATGTATTGGAGCACAATAGCTGTATAATTTTATATTCCATTGAGTTAAAAAAAAAATTGTTCTACTTTTTTTTCTTGTGCCAAGATAATTTATTTTTCTTCCTTTCTTATTATATAAGCAAAAGAGAAATGATAGCATTGATGGATACGGAAAATATTTATTAAAAATGTAGCTAAATAGTAAGATTCAACAAGAAAGTAGTACCCTTCCAAAAAAATCGTAACATTTTTACAAAGGGTTTTTTTTTATTTGTATGTTAGAATGCCGAGTTTAACTTTTAGGTATCAATCTGTTAAAAAGCTGTTATTTTCCTATAAAAGTGAAGTTATTTGTATTTCTATTTTTGGATACAAATAATGAATACCAAAAATAGTCGGGTGTCCTGTTGCCAAATTGGAAAGAGAAATTTCAGCATTTTCATATAATCAAGCAATTTCATTCATTTTAAGTTTACTTCATGTGACATCTGAAATTAAAGTAGTTTATGTTCAGGAAAAATGTACAAAACTCCCGTCTGAAAGGTATAGGAAATTTAACTTTTATCAGACCGTTAGGAAGTATACTTACAACAAGAACATCATGCCATATGACATACAGTTGACTAAAGTTGGGTATAATATGCAGCATTTTCTAAACACATATATACGTTGACGTTTGCAGTCTACTAAAGCACATAAGAACAAGGTACGGTTATGCATCTCACAATGCCGAACTATGTACTGTCCCCAGTTTCTGAAATTTTGTGGAAAGTATTCCGTTTTGTATTCAAAAATTTTCAATACAAAATGTATCTAATTTATAATTCCACTTATATATTTTAGTATTTGAAATGTATATGGTAACGTAGTGACCCCAGATTTACTTAATTTTCTGGGCAGCGAGCTGGACCACGCATCATTAGCAAAATTTATTTTTATTTACACTCTTTTATCCTAAATTACCAGATTTAATTATTATATCTATAAGAAAGTAAATGTACACATCTAGATATCAGATACTTTCTATCGTCTTCTGTTGGAATATTTCTGAGTGATTTAAAAGTTGATGGTGTAATGTCTAAAATCCATCAAAATAGGAAAGCAGATATTCTCGCAGGTGTCTCGTCACAATGTAAACCTTATCACCATCTAATCTCTCCTTAAGCCTTTTGTGTATGCCTCTCTCATACCCCTTGAATTTCTGATTGAAAAGAATGTAGACCTAGAATAGATCACGCATAGAATAGGTCTTAACCACCTTCGGTTCTTTAGGAAAAAAAGTCTAGTCTGCTCTGCTACCGCGTTATCACCACATGTTGAAAAGTATATAGATAGGTCGTAAATTGACACGCCCCTCGAACACAGAGAAAATAATTCTTGGTATTTCCTCCTCCCAATGGGGATCATCCTCTAAGTGCATGTGTAGTACTGTCACGTGTAAAAAGGGAAGAAAAGAGTGGACATTCATTGCAGGTGTATCTTGTCTATAGTCTGCTTTGAAAGAGTTACCATATGGTGATTCATTCCGCCTAGGATGCCGGGTAAAAAAAGAAAGATAAAAGATAGATGGCTAAGAAGCGACACTATAATATTCGTAAATATTATACAGTATAGCATAAAAAGAAATGCAAAACCTAATATGCCGTACTTTTGAATAGCTATAAGTTGGAGATGGGAAGCATAATTCCCACCAAAAAATGGTTTCAAAAATCAAAGTAGTTATAGGTAGTAAGCTAAATAAATTTCCTTTTATAAATCAATCCCAAAAATATTTTACCATAACATTTCCAGAAACACAATGGTGCTATTAATAGTCTTATAATGCTATTTCTTCCAATCATCTGGAATGGATTTGATGAGTGTTGAGATTAACTAGTTTTATGTGACCATTTCACGAATATAAAAAAACTACTTGGCTCCAAGAAACAGAAAACTCAGAGTTTTCTTCGTAAAATTAAAAATAAACAAATCAATGCTTAATTATTAACACATGCTTTTTGCGAGAATAAATTAAACATTTTTTGGTTCAGATAGGCATACTGTAAAGTGAAGAAGAATTTACCATAAGCTGAAATTGTTAAAACTAACGCTGGAGGAATCCATGTCTACACCAAAATTGAATTAGTTTATTATTTTGATAGATTGATAAATCGTTATCATCTTTCGAATATTTCGAAAGAGCACTTTCTCTTTCGATGAAGGCAAGGATTCTAAAATATGATATGATCTGATTTCTTTTAATATTTTCACATTCTAAAATAACATTAAAGCTATTGGCTAATGACCTCACAATTTTGAACCTCTATCGAGTGACAATGTCATGAACGCCCACACCTTAAGTGCATCTATAACTGTCTGAAAGTTCACCAGTTATGGAGCAATCCAATAATCGTATTTAAGTCCAATTGAACACCTTTAGAAAAATCAGAGGGTAAGAGTGAGTTAATATGACACTAAAACGGAATGGTAACTAAACATAATAAATGCTGAATGAATGTTGTAGAAATACGAAAATACAAATGAACTCAAACTTCATACATCTGAAAACTATTGTAAATCATAACAAATTCCTACTTTACAGTAAGCAATTTTTAATTGTTAAATTTTAAATGAAGTTGTGTGTGTGTAGATAAAATATATTATTTCTTTGAAATTCCATCAAAGCACATAAGTGTGAAGGCCGTGGTAAGTAAACTTTAACTAGCAAAGCGTTTTAATTATTTTTGAAGCCTATAAATTAAGCAAATTAAGTTTTGAGCATTAGAAAATATTTTTATTTGTGTATGGTTATTGCAATGGATTGCTATCCATTTGTAGTTTTGGCTTTTATGATTCGATTATTTTTTAAATTTCATATAAGTACCTTTATACAGCCTTAAGTCAAAAGTACAGTTTAACATTTATTTCAAATTTTTCATCAGGATATTTAAAATTTTATTCATTTATGAAATAAATCTGATATATAAAATCTAATTTAATTCTCTGGTATACGAGTAAAATGTATACTTTTTTATGGAATTCTCATAATAAATCTTATAAAATTTGCGGAATGTAGTACATGCAATGCGTTCTGTGTTCAATTTCTTATTTAAAACACACACAAATATAATAATTTAGAATTTTAACTTCCTGAACTTATACTTTAAATAAAGGGAAAATATTTCCTAAAAGATACTTTCAATGCGTTCACAACTTTTAGTATTTCTGCTCTTTTAAGTAAAATTAAAATATAATTATAACAAAAGTAGGTGAATGAAAATTTATTGGAAAACATTGGATGTTATTTATAGTATAGAGGAAAGGTTTGAGGATTTATATTATTTGGCTTATATAGCTTTTATATATAGTTTTTTAATAGAACATATGATAGTAAACTATATAATTTCGATATAAATAAGTATAATTGTATTAAAGACTTTTTCTCTTGAAAACAGCCAAATAATTTTCAAAGTGTGCCTCTCTTTTGAAAACTTAGACTATTTATTTTCAATAAACCAAGGTTATTTCAAAAAATTACCTATCAAAACCTTCGTATACCCAATTTAAAAACATGATAATTCTTCACATTTCAAAATGTTTTTTCATTATATCTTCCCATTGGTTTATCGTATCTAAATAAGAAAATAAAAAAAAGCATTAAATCTACTAAAATTGGTAATTTAGAGTAGCATATATATGATTCTAAAAAATGTTTCACGATATTAATAACAAAATTAATGCAATAATTAGTTTCTCAGTTTTAAATTCAACGAAAGAAGAGCTTCAAACGATCGTTAACGTGATGAAAGATCAATGTCAATATGTAATAAAAAATACACACTACCCTTCTTGGTACTGATAACTCAATGCTATCATCAATATCTAATACACGTATATATCGATGGTTAATGCAGCTTACAGCTTTTTTGTTGCAAATATATGAATTTTATTTTTTGTATTGAATTCAGCACAAAAGTATCTTTAATATGATATACTTTACTTTATATTCTGTGAAACGTATAATTTTCTACAAGCATATAAATTTAAAAAACGTAAGAATTTTCATAAGTGGCTACGATTTTGGCCTCCACTTTAGTAAAAAAAAAATTAAAAAGCTTTATTGAACTCATAGTAATATTACACGTGATTGTCTGCCCAAGAAATACAACAACCGGCAAGCTTTCCTCGTATGGGATATGCATTCACATTACTGTAGTGCTTCTCAATATTTCTGTATTTTTGACCCAATATTAAATCCTAATTTTTCTTCGCCCTCCCTCATCCGTGCAATAATAATATTTTGAATTAAATAATACGAATACTATACTTTAACGCTAAAATTACACAATACGACTTTATTATTTTAAGTACCACCGGCGTATATAAACGTTCCGCTCAGCCAATGCGCTAATTTCCCGAACATATATATATATGTCTTTCCGAAGTACGATCTTCTCTGTGCACTGCATCCATAAAATCATTCCGAAGGATTTGGAATGCAATAAAATGACCTTGACTGTGTTTGTGAAGGATTTGCTTATTTATTCTTTTTCTTCCCCTGCCCCCCTCAATGCATCACATACGCGTGCCTACGTGGAAAACAGTGGAATTGGGAAGCGATTAATGTAACATTTAATCAACGTTTAAGGTATAATTATAAACCATACAAATTATCAAAATAGGTCTTAATTTTTGTATATAATTTTAAAATATGACAAACCCATGGGATCACTGGTAATTATTAAAATTATTCTTAACTTTGTATTTTTAAATTAATTATTAAATACATTGCACAGTAATAATACATTTATAGGGTTTATTATAATAATATAAATGTGTGTTTTTTTTTTATTGTGTAAAAATTATTTTTTTTGTTTACTTTCAGTAAATTAATAATTTTTAAATAATATTTTATTTTCGATTTTTTCAATACACTCCTTCTCGTAATTGGTTTTGCACCACGGCGGCATCCGGTTTCACCAATGTTGCTTCACCGTGCCCCATATTGAGTACTAGACCTGCCTCTCTGCGTTTCCCCAAAACATCCCACACATGTTCTAGGCTATTTAAATCAGGGAGAATGCAGGGCAATCCATTCTAGTGATACCTTCACTTTTCATTTGCTGATGAAAATCAGCATTCCGGTGTGACTGTGCATTGTCATCCATAAAAACGAAGTTTTGTGCAATAACAACTCGGGACAAAGACATACGGGGAAGGTCTCCTCCTCACAATAGCGATCTCTTATTACAGAACCTCTGTCATAAACATGGAGCTCTCTCCGTCCTTTCAGTATAATGTCTCCTCACGCTAAATCTCCAGGACCAACATTACGGTCTCTTTTTAGGGTGTCATTGGGATGAAACAATGTACCGACCTCCCTCCAAACCAACTGACGTTGAGAATCACTTGTGGCACTGAAACGACTCTCCTCCGTAAGGAATACATGATTTCATTGACGAGACGTTCAGTTTTTGTGCTTTTTTCACCACTCTAAATGGTGCCACCGATGGCCAAAAAGCGGGTAAAGCATTGTGAAGACGTCTAACCACAGTAAATTACGTCCATTTAATGTGAACAGTTACTGAGTAATGACGCTTGCTGACTGATCCCGTGTTCTTTTCACCTGCAGGATGATATATCAGTCAACCACTGCAGTTGTTTTCCTATAGCGGCCAACCCCCAAAACCCCCCGCTGTAGTTAAAGGTTTTAAACACCGTATTACGTTAATTTCTAACTCTTTGTTTACACTGGCCACACTTCAACCCTCCTCCCTCTTTCCGATAATTTTTTCCACGTGTGAAGTCGTCCAGATGAGATTTTCTAGCCATATTTCATGGAAAACCCACATTCACCTGCAACGAATGTATTGAATTGCTCCTCCTTTCTGTCTTTTATTGTAGTCTTGAGCTGCACCCACCGAACACATGCGTTTTGCGTACATTCGCGGTGCATATGACGTTTTGATCCTGTTATTTGCATACACATGAACTTTCTACTAAACTGCATGCGTAATAGCTCCTTTCCTGCAATTTTTACGAATAATCCTGATTAAAATTTACCTTTTTTTCAAGTTTAACACATCAGTGTATAATTTGGTAAAAAGATATCCAATAAATGCTAAAATTATCCGTGCGAATTAAATTTCTTTTCTAGACGGCTGAGCCATTGATATGATTTTCACTCCGCAAATTAATGGAGAGAGGAACCGGTGGTCGAAATTAGCTTCCACGTCACAGGTCTGGGTACTATTAACCGGCCGGGCAAGGTCGACTCAACCTTTCATCCGTACTGCAGTGGATCGATAAACGAGTACCAAGCTTGCTTGGGGACATAAACACTGGGAGTCTCGCTTCAGACTGACCACCCGATCTAGACATCTGCTCAGTACATTAGCATCCAATGGTCATGCATACTGGGATGGGCACAGTAGACCTTGGCCCTCATGGGCTATTGCGCCACAGAGTTTGAGTTTGAGCAATTAATGGTGATGGTGTATACCAATTGCTTATTAAGAACTGAGAGATGATTGGAAAGATATTTTAGTGACTCAGCTATTAATTTTGAACCACTTCCAGGGGATGAGTATTACATCTAGACAGGTACACCGCTCACGAAGCTTCTTTTTCACGCAAATGGGAGGATTTAGTGTCTCAACAAACTTGACGATCAAGAGTCCATAAATGCGGAAGCGTTCCGTGTCACCAGGAATCAGGTGCATGGTTTGGCAGGAACAACGTCAACAATGAGTTTGAAACCTTGACCAAAGGACCAATAGATCGTTTAAAGGTGTTATCTGGTCATTTAAAAGATAAACATGACGTAGGCATTATTTAAACGTAAGTTTAATTTTAAGAGATACACAAGTATAACTTCCGCATTTACTCGAATCTAAGCATTACTGTTTATTCAGTGTTAACGCTACTGAAAATCGGGTGCGGCTTAAAATTGAAGGGAAAACATTGTTGGATGGGAAAAATTAAGTTTCCACCCCTTACAAAAAGTAAAACGTAACCGTTCTTCTGGTCACTTTGTATCGATGATTTATCCCATTTCGCAGCTTATCTACATTTTTCAGTTTGTTTTAAATATAGTTATCTGTTCGTACTTACGGACTTTTTTTGTGTGTGTATACCTTTTTCTTTTAATTATCTAAACATCAACGATATCGGGAACAGCATCAAGACGTTCACTGTGACGCAATTATGAAAAAGGAGACAAATTTGCATGCAGGAAAAAAGGAAAACAGAGCAGCTGGCACTGAAAGTTTGACACGAATGAAACAAATATTCGCCGAAGGTTTAAAAGAAATTGTATAATTTTTATGGGATGGAAAACGACACCGTGGGGGAAAATGGCGACATCGGCTCCAATTCTGAAGTCAACTGTGACAATGGAAATAACCATTCATGTTCGAAACATGATGCTCAAGGTTAAAGTAATTATAGGTTCATGTACGTATTTGAAAGTTTATAATACTGGGGTGAAATAAATAAGTTATTAACTTCTTTCTATTTCTCATTAAAAGCAAAATTTCGTAAAAATTAGATATGATGAATCTTTTATATAAACATTTCTTTTTTTTTTAATATTTTTTCTCAAAAATCATGCGGAGAATGTAAAGTGTAGGTTAGAATCGATAGTGGTATAGATTCGAGTAAATACGGTATTTTAATTTGAGCTTACTTTATACAATAAATCACATACATTAATGAATAATTTTGGTAAAATTAACATGTTGAGCGAGAGAACAATTTATTAAAGGTGCCCTCTAAATCAACACAATGTCTATTGACAGTGTGCCTCGTAATTTGAAACCTCGGTCAAGTGAAGTGGTCAACTGTGAGCTGACACTCTCTTTCCAAACTACCACATCACACCAATGGGAGGATTTGACCTCGATTGATTTAACGTGCATCAAGTCACTCTACATGGGAGATGGGTCTTCACTGGCACCTGGACACGTCATGGTGTGTCGGCCACAAGTCCATAACCTATTACCATAATATTATCCGAAAATACATATCAAAGCATCATGTTTTAATTACATTCGAATCAATAATTTCAAAAAGTATTGCATTATGTTCATCTCTAAATCCTGCTGAAAATTTAAACTCGTTTTCGGAAAAGAAGAAATATGTTTTTAAATGGAGGATAAAGTAATAAATGAGAAAAAATATAAAAATTGAGTATTTTTTTTCAACGAACATTTCATGAGCTTAGAAAAAAACATACACATAAAATATGTCGCATTGAAAACGATTTTGAATAAACATGATAAAAATATCAATACACAGTCCTTACTAAAAACATATTTATGTTCGTTTATCACTCTACTTGACCTTTTCGACTTATGAATATAAATAATAATTAGATTCCTTTGAGAATTGTAGATAAGATTTCAGAAAATTATATGACGCAACATAACACTTGCGTTCATCATTTTACTAGAACTTTCATTATTGGCTCGTTTTAAAATCAGAATGTAGTTTCCACCAATAAAATTTGTTTTTTGCTCTTAGCACCATTGAAATTGTTTTGAATTTTGCATTCGATACCCTGTGAACCGCATTCAAACTTTGCACTCTGCTCAAGGGAGAGTGTGCAAAACTGGGATAAAAGACGTGAATATTTATCTCTGATATTATTTCCTTGTGCAATTGACAATTGTTATCTTTTTACATTCTTCATCGTTCCGATATACCTTACGGTAAGTTGCTTTTGGTTTCATTATTAAGGTATATGTTTTATCCAATTAATTCTAATCAACCAAACATTTAAAGATTTGTATGAATGTAACAGAAATAATATTTGGATTTATTATTAAAAATTTTAAGTTTTTAATAGAAATTATTACAGTTATCTGCTAACGTTCACTTACATAAATTACATTTTAAAATAATATATCATAAACTGCTAAGACTAAAAATATCTACACTAATTTAGAGATAAGAGTTAAGGATCATATAATGAAAATCACACTTAGGACGAAAATGAAGGGACTGCATTTCTTTTCGTGTTGAGGATATTACACACCCACACACACAAAAAAAAACATACATCAACAAAATTAAGTTTATTAGAGTTTCCTTTATTTACACACTGATATGTATATAACGATATATTTCATAAAAATCAATAGTATTCACAAGAACTTAAAACACGTTTAGTTCAAAATTTTCAAACTTCTTTGGAAAACAAAACATTCATTGAGTTTTTGCAAGATAATCTAATATTTTTCCATATATTTTTTTAGCATCAAATTGGCAATAAATTGTTCTATACCGTCCATTTTGTTATTCACTTCACCATTCGAATGTGCGTCTAAATAACTGGGTTTACTTTTCGTGACGTTCGTCATTTCAAATAATGTGAGAGCAGGAGCTGCATTTATCATTTCATTTTCGTCGTCAAAATCTGCATCAATGATATTTTCTTACATTTAAACAAACTCTAAAATGTCTTTGTCTGTCATAATTGGGGTTGTACACACATGATCATCCTCTCCTGAATAAATCCTTATGATAGTTCAATATTACAGTCCCATCCGACAGGTGTTTTCCGTATTTGTTCATCCCCAAAAGGGAAATCTTTTTGTGTTAAGAGAAAAAAAAATACATGAAAACACATAGTACTTAGTGAAAACCGTTGTAATATTCATGTTAACTGCTATTTCGTCTTAAGAGTTTTCTCTTTAAATGTATTTCACTGTAGTTACAAATTAAAAATTTGTAGAGAAATCCGTATAAACTATAGGGTAATTTAAAATTTATGTTTTTCATCCATTTATAAGCATTTATTGAACACTAGATATGGTCTTTTGAAAGTTTTTTTGAAAGGAAAAGTTTTCAATTATGTTATAATAGCTAACTACAATATTAATAATAATATTTTCTTGATCCGAATTGATATTTCAGGATTTGGAGATTTCTCATAAATACAAATAAAAACCGAGGGATAAATAGAGATAGAGATGCTGTATTATAAAAAAAAATCAGGATAATTTTCCGCAACATACTTACATTTTACCGTCAGATCTGTTTTTTGTATGAAATAGCATATTTTTAATGTAGTAAATGATTCACAACAGAAAATAGATGTACATATATCACATGGAAATGATTGACCTACAGAGAATTCAAAAGTTAAAAGTAATTTTTTAAATATTACTTCTAAAATAAATGCTTAATCCAAAAATTTGAAAAACTGATAAATGTTGCTTATTTTGAACGGAATGTGTGTGGCAAACCAAGCCTATGAAATGTCTTCAAACATTTTATATTGCTTGCTTAAATCTAAAGTAAATAAAAACTGTAATGATTATAAATTACGTGATGTTTCATTACACACAATACCAACATTGTCATCTGCTGCCTCTTTACATAAAGTGCTTACAAATATTTTCTATGACTAAAAATAATTTCTTAGCTAGATTATTATTTTATATAAAATACTTCTATGAAGGAATTAAATTTCAAATTATTTTTTGAGAATACAATGTATATATTTATTTGAGAGTGTATACCTTATAGGAAAGAGCTATGAATTGTAGTATTTATATGTGTATGATTTTAAAATATTACTATTTATATAATATTCTAAATAAAATTGAAGGATTACGCAACTTACGAAAATTTTTCAATGTTAGAAATAATAATGATAAAGTTAAATTTTGTTTATTTGCTGAAATGGGGATACACTTACAAATGATAGTATTTATCACATTTTAAGAAAAAAATCTGTAAAATCTTTTCGACGCATTGTTAGATATGGAACGCAAATTTTCAGCAAGTGCAAAATTTTTCATTTAATATTTCTATTGATCTTATTCAAAACATTATATTATTTTGAATGGAATTTTACTTTACCTTGCTATATATATATATATATGTATATATATATAAAAATAACAGTTTCAATCATTATATCCAATGTAACATATTTAAGAATGGTGTTTGTTTTTAAAATGTAAGTTTATATGAATGATTTTGAAATAATAAATCATTATTTATGGTGATATTTTATTAAATCCATATATATTTTGTGCTATGTATTTAAAAAGTAATACTTTGCACTGCCTCTGGAAAAATTTTCATGGCATAGGAAATGATTAGCATTCAGTTAGATTGAATAATAAGAGCACATTAAAGTTATTTCACGCATCGTGAGATTTGTTTAAGCAATTCTTCTTTAATCTAATTCAAAATATTACTATTTTTCATTTTCAATTTTAAATTATTTAAAAAATATGCTTTTGCAATTCTAACGGCTCTTAAATATTGTGTAGTTTTTAGTTTTAAAATGAAAGGATATCGATAAATTTTCTACGTATGTAAATAAAATAATTACTTTAAAATTTTTCATATTAATGATAAGTTCTGTACGGAAAATCAATGTAACGTTAATGTTTGAAAAAGCATCACAACAATTAAGAATAGCTGTAGTGACATGTGTTTCGCTTGAAAAAAAAAGTAGATATCTTCAAATAGATTGCATGAAGTTTAAGGTTTCAATGATTACTGTGTCATAAACCGATATACTAATTGCATTTTTAATGAGAACTATAAGCCTTATATTTAAGTAATAATTTCAGTTTAAATTTAGTTCTAAAATACCAAAATAAATTTAATAAAATGTAAATGTAAAACACGTCTACGTGTTGTTTAACTTGTTGCGAAATATAGCAGAAATATTTCCCCACTATCAATCTTCTCACTCTGTGTATATAAACAACCGAGTTATCTATCTAGGATCTTCCCATACCAAGCAGTTTGAACTTTAAAGAAAGGTTGAGGCATTTCCTAAGCATGATAAGGATACATTCTTTCAAAAATAGATATGTAATCAAACCATCGAACGGATTTCCACTTTGTAAGAAAGTAACTGATGCTGCTTTCCTTTATCGTATGAACTTAAACCATAAATTAGTTTTGAACATTAAATTATTCTGTAAACTATTTTTAAATATTAGAAATAACATAAATGAACTAATTAAAATGATAATATTTGTCGTTTATCTAAGCATATTTCATGTTAGTAACAAATATACAATTTTGTCACGAATTTCAGTATATAAATAACACAAATAATGTACTTATTCATCTACATTTCACAATATTCGTAATAAATACCTTAATTGGTTATTATCAATTAACAGTAGTAGAATTATTTAATATGAGATAGCTTGAAGCTTTTTTCACTGTATTCACTATACTACATTTAATATTTTTATGCGTTTCTTATTAGTTAGCACAATTATGCCTGGTAAAATAATTCTTGGAAGTACATTTATCGATTCTCTTTACAAATTTTAACTATTACTTATGATATTTTTGTCATGCTTAGTTTAGGGTATTCGTTTTCTTTTTAAATTTTTATAGAATTACGAATAGAGAGAGAATAAATTTTCATATATTCATTAACTTCATGAATTTTGGGTTTAAATGCACGTGTACAAAAATAATGTAACTCATTTAAAAAGTATTATTTGCACCCTAAATAGACAATGTAATTTGTGCAATTTAGCAATATTTTGCGTTATTTTTAATTGTGGAAGCAAATGAAAGAGAAATATAATTAAATATAATCTTTCAAGGCAGAAACGATGCGTACCGTGAAATGTAATCCCGTGTTAACACAAAAATAATTTTCTTACTCAGCATCTATTAAATATTTCTTAATTGTAAAAAAAATGTACTGTGTATTACGTTAATTTTTAAACGTAATTTAGTATTTTATTTATTTATATGTATCCATATTTTCATACTTATTTACATCATTTTTAAACATTATTTTCACAACCATCAAGCAATTATCGTGACAAGGTGTATAAAGTCGCATAAAAGCACATAATAGAGAAACTGAAAATTTTAAATGTAAAAATATGTAAATAAATAAATTTATATTTCCTTATTATCGCAACAGTGCCAACGTTCAAGATAACTCGCCAGGTTGGAGCAACCTTTATTCTCATGTGGCTTACTTGCTAAATTGACCACCATTTGCTTCCTTTCTTATAATTTCCACCGATACGGTTGCGATAATACGTAATAACCAAAATAAATATCGATGGTTCTTAAATATAGTACGAAAATATTCGTATGGTTTGGTTTAAAATCACTATGATTCTTTTTACTTTCTTTGTATTGAATATTTTCTTAATTGTGAGTTTGCAATGAAAAAGCATATTTATTTCCAGATAAACTTTTAACATGCCTGGACCTTGTGGACCTAACTGCCAGTGTGAGAAGTGCCGTTGCTGTGGAGCTGCTGCTTCTTCAAAATGCGGTAGTGGTTGCAGGTGCGACAACTGCAAGTGCTGCGGACAAAAGGGTCAGAATTGCCGCTGTGGAGATTGCAAATGTTGCGGAGCGGCAAAATGCTGAATTTTGCTGGCATTTCTTGACAATAATATATTCGCTTTTACGCCGAGTATTCTTATTTAACTCTTTTCGTGTATTTACCTCTAAATCTGTTTATGGTTTTCTCACAGAATCATAAACGTATTTTGGAAAAATTTAATTTGAAATATTATAAATTTACTGTCATTTTTAGATTTGGCATAAAATATGAAACAATTGATCATGCTGTAAATAAAGCTAAAATACTTTTGCTTGTATATTTGTAGTTTGTGCTTATTTTATTTAAATAATGTAATATAGTTTAATTTTCGATCTTCATTTGCATCATTTTTTTAAGTTACTCAAAAAGCAATAACAATCTATAACTTTTTAAGAATAATCAGTTTTTTCAATTTTATTATACTATTACATTCATTGGGTGATAAAAATTTCAGGAAAATAAATGACTTAAAAACAAAACATTGTGTACTATTAAAAATAAGCAACTCTAGTAGACGCTACAATACTTTGTATGCAATTTATACATCAAGACCAATTAAACATAGTAGAAAATTTTAATATATTATACTTACTTTTGTAAGAAGTAATTGTTTTTTTAAAATAACTATTAAAATTATAAATATTTCAACATTAAAAGATTGTGGTTGCTGAGATGTAATATATAAATTCTTAAAGTTGAATTTTGCTGTGAAAAATTCAATAAATTATAGTTAAGCTTCATTTAACATAATAATAATTACGTCATTATTTTATTCAACTTTACCTTTCAGGAATAACTATTATCTAAATGAATAAAAGTATTATTAAGTTTACGATTTTTATAATTTCTTGGTGTATATATATTTCAGAGGAAAGAAAACTCCTAGCTAATTACATATTTAGTTATTTATCTAAACAAAAGTAATGCTGTTTAAAATAAATTATAATTAATTAAATTAAATTTACTGAAAAGTTTATTTAAAATAAGTAATGCAAGTTAATTAAAATAGTTTAAGTAATGCAAATTAATACTTTTGTACACTACACAGAGTGAAATATAATTGACCATTCACTGAATTATCAACGTCATTTTTATGAAATAAAATGGCAGTTTTTTGGATAGAATATTTGATAAAAACAAAAATCACAGCAGTTAAATTTTAATAAACATAAATGAGAAAAATTTCGGTAATTAAAGATTTAAATTTTGAATTATTATAACAAATATATGATATAAAAGCACTATTTTGTGAATTGTTTACTTTATATTAACTTTCAAATTTCTTAAAACTCATCAACTATCGAATATGGTTTGTTACTAATATTTACAAATTTAGATGTAATAAATCTGTAAAAGAGTCTGGCAGGGTATATTAGTTAACTTCCTTTTCTACGTATGGCAAGTTGTTAGAATACTGTTTAATAATAAATAAAAATACTTCATTTGTGGTGGAACAAAAATAATTTCAAAATAGGACAGATTGCAAAACCACAAATATTAACAGCTTGAGATTATATATAGAAACATTGTTTATTATTTTAAAAGTTAACACAATCTAAAACATGACACAGGTACAAAATGCGTTTTATTATTTTTCATTATGCAAATAGAATTACCTAGGTGCAAGCAGTTTTATATCAGTAAATATTGGTCAGCATTTCTTTGTAAGAAATACACTCACTTAAATAATTATAATTTCTCTTGGTCACAAAATATATAAAGATAATTCATTTACATTGAATTCACACTAATGTAACAGTTCTTGAATCTTTGTAAATATGAATTATTACGCATGTATCATTTAAGTCATGCCCTGGTGGAACACAATATATATATTTATGAGAAAGTTATTATTCTTTTGTTATTACGGATCATAAAGAATATATATATGTGCAAAGTGCATTAGTAAAGGCCTTTAACCTGATTGAGTATTACTGTCCCATTATTCAGCTACTTGATGGCTTTTGGTGACGGACCTCGAATTTTGAAAATTATCAAGTGACGAGGATGACAGCTGAGTTGGTATTCTCTCTTCTAGCTTCCACACCACACCAATGGGAGAACGTTTGGGCCTCGACATATTTAAAACGTATTGGCTCTCTTTGCATGGCGATACTAGATCTCGAACTCATGACACGCAGGCCACGAGTCCCCGTTAACTAGACTACTTAGCTACTGTGGCCATCTCTTTAACGTGGAAATATTTGCGAACGCATTAAGCTGAAACTATGTAAGTGAGACCTCGCTATAGTTAAGTAACTACGCCCAACCCCCCCTAATGCGGGCGATAATAGCCTTTTTAGTGGTAATTGGAAGAAACGCAATAAAAGATTAAAGGAAATAGCAACATTTTCAATTACATATATTTAGAGCATCAGCTTATTATTACGAAACGACATTTGGTTCACACTGTTTAGATTAATTGTCGCCTATATACTAAAAATTCCCGAAATCAATGCTTAACGATTATTCTCTAAATATTCATTTTTCGGAAATGTAGCAGGGCGTAATTGAAGAAGTATTGGTAGAAGAAAAAAAAAGGTGCGCTTTATGCTCTGCATACTTTTCCCAATATTAAAAAAAAGGCAGTTTGAATGTATGAATGTGCTTTACTCAGTGGTGAGTGTAATGCGCTTCAATGCATGGTAACACACAGTTGGGTATTTAAATTCGCTATTCAAAGCAATGAAAGGATATTGTAAAACTTACATGGAAAAACTGTATAAACATTTTTTTTAAAAAAGAAAATGGTAGAAGAGATCACAAATGCGAATATTTCTCATTTTCAAACTTTGGAATACGTTTTTACTTCAAAAAGGACGCTTTAGTGACAAAAAATGAATTTGCCTTTCAACTTAATGAAAGCCAAATTTCATTCGAAAGACGAGACAGAAAGGAATAATCGGCATTAAATAAGAGCATTGTTTCGATGAGTTTAACGTCTTCACAAAGTCATTAAGTGAATCAGAAGCTTGCAGAGTTTTTAGTCAGTTAGAGAGGGGAGGATACACAAGCAGAAGATACTAGAGTTTCACAAAGTGTGATTCCAAGTATCTGGAAACGTTTTTCGGAGTCTGGAAATGCACACCAAAGACAAATACAAGGTCATAGACAAACAACAACGTTCAATGAAAATCGATATTTAAACACACGTCTGAGACATACCGAAATATGAATGCCACGCTTCTTAAAAAGCACCTTCACTCAGCTATTGATACCACAATTTCAACACAAACTGTCCTAAACCGGCTCGACGTAGTAGGTCCTTATGCTCCACACCAATGTTATGTCTTACGTTAACAGCAACGTACCGTAGCACCCGCAGGAAGTGGGCAACAATACATGCAAGCTGTAGGAAAAATGAATAACGAAATAATTTTTTCACTGACGAGTCCCATTTCATCCTGAAAATTCAAGTTTATTCATCTGGACGGAACGTATAATAAGGATCAATTCTGCATTCATTCTTGGAAGGGGTTCAAGTTTTGTGGAGGGTAAATAATTGTCTATGCTTGCATCTCCAATAGTAGGCATACTGATTCCCATCATTTTAAATAGTAGCTCTAACCGGTCATCCCGGTTTTAGATGGATTCTCGATCTCTCACCCGTCAATAAATGATTTAAAAAAACAAAACATTGTGTACTTTTAAAAAATAAGCAACTCTAGTAGCCCTACAATACTTTTGTATGCAATTTATACATCAAGACCAATTAAACATAGTGGGAAAATTTTTAAATATATTATACTTATTTTTGTAAGAAGTAATTTTTTTTTTAAAAAAATTTTAAAAATTATAAATATTTAAACCCTTTAAAAAAAGATTGTGGTTGCTGAGATGTAATATATAAATTTTAAAAAGTTGAATTTTTGCTGTAAAAAATTCAATAAATTATAGTTAAGCTTCATTTAACATAATAATAATTACGTCATTATTTTATTCAATTTTTTACCTTTAGGAATAACTATTATCAAAAATGAATAAAAGTATTATTAAGTTTCGTTTTTTATAATTTCTTGGGGTGTATATATTTTTCCCAGGGGAAAAAAAAACCTCAAATAATTACATATTTAGTTATTTATCTAAAAAAAAAGTAATGTTGTTTAAAATAAATTATAATTAATTAAATTAAATTTCCTAAAAAAGTTTATTTAAAAAAAGTAATGCAATTTAAATTTAAAAAATATTTTAAAGGGTAATGCAAATTAATATTTTTGTACACTACACAGAGTGAAATATAATTGACCATTCACGGGAATTATCAACGTCATTTTATGAAATAAAATGGCAGTTTTTTGGATAAAATATTTGATAAAAACAAAAATCACAGCAGTTAAATTTTAAAAAACATAAATGAGAAAAATTTCGGAAATTTAAAAAGTTTTAAAATTTTTTGAATTATTATAACAAATATATGATAAAAAAAGCACTATTTTGTGAATTGTTTATTTTTATATTAACTTTCAAATTTCTTAAAACTCATCAACTATCAAAATATGGTTTGTTACTTTTTATTTACAAATTTAGATGTAATAAATCTGAAAAAAGAGTCTGGCAGGGTAAAAATTAGTTAACTTCCTTTTCTACGTATGGCAAGTTGTTAGAATACTGTTTAATAATAAATAAAAATACTTCATTTGTGGTGGAACAAAAATAATTTAAAAAATAGGACAGATTCCAAAACCCACAAATATTAACAGCTTGAGATTATATAAAAGAAACATTGTTTATTATTTTAAAAGTTAACAAAACCCAAAAAACATGACACAGGTACAAAATGCTTTTTTATTTTTTTTCCCATTATGCAAATAGAATTCCCCGGTGCAAGCAGTTTTATATCAGAAAATATTGGTCAGCATTTCTTTGTAAAAATACACTCACTTAAATAATTATAATTTCTCTTGGTCAAAAAAATATAAAAAAGAAAATTTTTACATTGAATTCACCCCTAAATGAAACAGTTCGAATCTTTGTAAATAGGGTTTTACGCATTAATATTTAAGTCAGGGCCCCTGGTGGAACACAATATATATATTTTATGAGAAAGTTATTATTCTTTTTATTACGGATCATAAAGAATATATATATGTGAAAAGTGCATTAGAAAAGGGCCCTTTTTAACCTGATTGAGTATTACTGCCCCATTATTCAGCTACTTGATGGCTTTTGGTGACGGACCTCAATTTTTGAAAATTATCAAGTGACGAGGATGACAGCTGGTTGGTTTTTTCCTCTCTTCAAGTTTCCCACACCACACCAATGGGGGCGTTTGGGCCTCGACATTTTAAAACGTATTGGCTCTCTTTGCATGGCGATACTAGATCTCGAACTCATGACAGGGAAAGGGGGTCCCCGTTAACTAGACTATTATCTGTGGCCATCTCTTTAACGTGGAAATTTTTTTGGAACGCATTGCTGAAACTATGTAAGTAAACCCCTCGCTATGGTTAAGTAACTCCCCAACCCCCCCTAATGCGGGCGATAATACCCTTTTTTAGGGTAATTGGAAGAAACCCCAAAAAAAGTTTAAAAGGAAATAGCAACATTTTCAATTACATATATTTAGAGCATCAGCTTATTATTACGAAACGACATTTGGTTCACACTGTTTAGATTAATTGTCGCCTATATACTAAAAATTCCCGAAATCAATGCTTAACGATTATTCTCTAAATATTCTTTTTTTGGGAAATGTAGCGGGGCGAAATTGAAGAAGTATTGGTAGAAAAAAAAAAAAAGGTGCGCTTTATGCTCTGCATATTTTCCCCAATTTTAAAAAAAAGGCAGTTTGAATGTATGAATTTTCCCTCAGTGGGAGGGGTAATGCGTTTCCCAATGCATGGTAACACAAAATTTGGGTATTTAAATTCGCTATTCAAAGCAATGAAAGGATATTGTAAAACTTACATGGAAAAACTGTATAAAACTTTTTTTTTAAAAAAAAAAAGGGTAAGAAGAGATCACAAATGCGAATTTTTTCTCTTTTTTCAAATTTTTGGAAAAAAGTTTTTACTTAAAAAAGGACGCTTTAATTAAAAAATGAATTTGCCTTTCAACAATAAAAGCCAAATTTCATTCGAAAGACAAAAGAAAGAAAAGGAATAATCGGCATTAAAAAAAGAGCATTGTTTCGATGGGGTTTAACGTCTTCACAAAGTCTTTAATGAATCAGAAGCTTGAAAGGTTTTTAGTCAGTTAGAGGGGGGAGGATACAAAGCAGAAGATACTGGGATTTTCAAAAAGTGTGTTTCCCAAGTATCGGGGAAAACTTTTTTGGGAGTCGGGAAAATGCACCCCAAAAGAAAAATCAAGGTCATAGACAAACAACAACGTTCAATGAAAATCGATTTTTAAAACCCACACGCCTGAGAAAATCCCCCGAAATATGAATCCCAAGTTTTAAAAGCACCTTCACTCAGCTATTGATACCACAATTTCAACAAAAAACTGTCCAAAACCCCGGCTCAACGTAGTAGGTCCTTATGCTCCACACCCAAAAAGAGGTCTTACGTTAACAGCAACGTACCGTAGCACCCCGCAGGAAGGGGCAACAATACATCCAAGCTGTGGGAAAAAATGAATAACGAAAAAATTTTTTTCACTGACGAGCCCCTTTTCCCCATCCTGAAAATTCAAGTTTTTTTCATCGGGACGGAACGTATAATAAGGATCAATTTTGCATTCATTCTTGGAAGTGTCAAGTTTTGTGGAGGGTAAGTAATTGTCTATGCTTGCATCTCCAATAGTAGGCATACTGATGTCCACATCATTCAAATAGTAGCTCTAACCGGTCATCGGTATATAGATGGATTCTCGGATCTACTTTTAGCCCCTTTTTCCCGCAGAAATTGGAGATGACGTCATGTCGTGCCTCATAAAAACTTTTGGTGAATGATTTGGGTTGAAACTACACGAATGGAATAGTCAGCGTTTCTCCAGACATTAAATAATAGAGCATTTTTGGGGGAATTCTATACAGATGAGTTGTTGATTACCTAACCCCCCTCAAAAATTTCCCTTTTAAATTTATACTTCAAAGGTTTTTTCCCAGGGGGAGGCAGAATATCCAGTTGTGCCTTGATAGACTCACAGACCCCTATATTTCAAATAAGTTCAACGTTGCTTTGGTCCGGGGAAATTTGTCTCCCCAATTAAAAAGATTTTCCTTCAGGAAAAACCATTTATGTTCTTTTTTCTCAAAGGAAAAAAGGGTGTTTTTTTTTTCGTTTTGATTCAAATGCACGATAAAATACTTTTTTTTGCATATATTAGTAATCTTTATTTAAAGAACGGGTTTTTTATATTCTTTTTGATTAATAATTGATGTTTCGTTCTCGTTAAAGGAACACATTTAAACAAGTAATATAAAAATATTGAATCATATTATTTTAGAAGCAAAAAAAAAAATTTATTTAATTACTTTTAAAATAGTCACAATTAATATAAATATGTATATACCATAGCCCAGACAGAATCACAATATTAAGTGACAAAATAGAAAGCGATTTTCCTTGCAATTTTCCACTTTCCCTTCTATATAGGGGTTTTGGGACTATTTTGCTTGTTTGTTACAATTTATTCATTAATTAAATGTAATTATTCTAATAAAATAGTATAGTAAAAAAGAAATCACATTCTCAGAAAAAAGGTCGTTCCAGGGGGATTTAAAACCACAAACTTTGGATTAGATGTCCGAAGTGCTATCCATTGTACTACAGAGACACAGCGAACGATTTTCCTTTCTATATATTCTATCTGTCTATTATTTTTGTTTGCTACTTTTTGTTTATTTTTTATTTAATTAATTAATTAATATTTGAAAAAAACTGTATTAATATTAAGTGTCATACACTACAAGTTTAAAAAAAATGTATTTGAACTTGAATAAAGGAATATGAAGTATTTTATTAATGATTGAAAATTTGAACCAGATATATACATATAGAGAGAGAGTGTAGGAACTGAATAAAAATAAACACATTTTTATAGTTCAAAATATAGTATGTATCCAATAAAAAATAAATACTATTGTTATATTATATTTAAAATATTCAAAACAATTCTAAAATTATTATCAATTTAAAGTTATTTCTTCTTTTTCACAAGGGATAAATAACGTCCTACAAAAACGAATAGCTAAAATATTTCATTATATGCAGTTAGAGTGTTCTAAATTTCTTTGAAATAACCTAAATTTCATAGAGATCTATGTTCGCTGATCAACTGAAAACTCGCAAAGTGTGTTGTTTGTATTTTTCTCAAATCTAGATCATTTTATCCGACAAAACAACTTACTTCCAGTCATTCTCCATTCCTAATACTTAAAAAAAATTTAACGAGGGTTTAAACAAAAAGGAAACAAATTTTTCCCTTTTAATTTTTTATTATTTTTTTTCAATTACTTCATTTTTTGGGACTCATATTGAATTTTATTTTGCTCCCTTAGAAAGAGCACTCAAAAAAATTGGGAGTTATATTTTTTTTCAGTAAAGTGCAAGGTAAATATGGAAAAATAAAAATTAAAAAGAATTTCGTGAATTTTTTTAAAAATAGAAACTTTTAAAAAAAAAAAGGGGGAAAAAAAGAAAAAAAAAAGTATTGAAGCAAAATAACTAAAATTTTCACTCTTTACAGCAAAACAATACGGATGTTTTCCTATGTGAGTGCTTTTCTCTAGTACTTTTTTATATAAATTATAATAAGATAATTTATATCAGTTTTTTTTTTCTTTTTTTATGTTTTTTTTTTTGGGAATTAGAACATGGTAGGAGTTTTTTTTTCTAGTTTCTCCTATGATCCTTTCAAATTTCTTTGAAGGCAAAGGGAAAAATAATACTCCATTTTTTTTAATATGAAAAGGAGATTGTTCCAAAAGAAATCTTTTTTCAAAAATTCCCTTCCCCAACATCATTTTTTTAATCGGGACATATTTCGCCCTTAGAACACTTTTTTTTTATGTTTTTAAAATTTTAAAGCCATCTATATTTGCGTAATTTTTTATATAGTTTTTAAGCATGTTTACGGTTAAAAACATTGCTGAGGAAACTTAAAAAATTTTTTCGACTTCAAAGTCACACTGTCTACACTGCACACTTTATACCTTTTTTTGTTTATATACCAACCTTTATTTAAAGGAAATTTTTAATTCCTTTTTTCAAAAGGGACTTCATTTTATAATAAAATTCTTTTTTGTAATGGAACTACGATTTATATTAAAAAAAAGAGGTTGTTTTTAAAACACTAGATTCCCCAAAGGGAAACCTTTTGACTGCTTTTAATTTCAATCTAAAAAACAATTACAATGTAATGCACAATTTTTTAGTATTTTTAGAATATATTTTTTTCCCCCAAATGAAGTAAATTTTTTTTTGTTAATATTTACAAAATTTTTTATATGACTGTAAATAATATAAAAACACATTAAAACTTAATGTTATAAAAAAAATTTCTTTTTCACTTTAAACATTCTTTTTTACAATTCAGTCATTTTAACTGCTTTTGGGCAATATTGGTATATACTAAGTCTCAGTCTTTCTAGTGTTAATATTAAGTGAAGAAGGAAGTTAGGAAGATTGTGATTATGGTCATACGGAGACAAAGAAGTTAAAGAGCATGATATTGGAAATTGACGTTTTTCAAGTTGAAAGGATCCGATGGGCCGGTTGAGGGTTAGTATTAATATTGAGGATCATCTGTTGATAACTATATTTATATTCGAGATTGTTTGCTTACTATTTAGCTGAAGCGCTCTCATTGATTTAGTCAAATTTATTTAGTGATCAAATAATCATATTTAAGTCCATATTTTAAGAAAACGTCTCCTCATCCTTTGGTGAACCCTCATACTTCAGCCAGTAAAGTGTTACAGTCGAATAGTTATAGCGAAGTGATTCATCTAAACATTTAATGGTGTCTATCTATATCTATATCTATCTATATATCTATCTATCTATCTATCTATCTATCTATCTATCTATCTATCTATCTATCTATATATATATATATATATATATATATATATAATTTTTCCCCCAGGCCTTTAAAAAATATGGGGTTTTAGTCCTAAAAGGGGCTTTTTAAAGAATTTGAATTTGAATTTTAGAACAAAAAAAGATATTTCTCATAAAAAATTAAAAAAAACCAAAGAAAATTTTTCAAAACACTTTGTGATAGTTTTGTTGATAAAGTCCCCGGAAATTAAAAATGTGTAAATATTACTATTAAAAAATAAATGATTATAAAAAAAAAACAATGCATATGAAGTCTGTAAATTTAGTATGGAAAAAAATTAACAATAGATTATTGGCATTTTGTAAACAATTAAATATTTCAACCAATAAAATTAAATATCCCCCAAAAATTTTTTACTCCCAAATTTCATAAAAATCCCGTCAAACCCCCGCAGTGTAAAAACGGGTTCAATACAAAATATATCCAAATCGGGGGAAAAAATTTTTCAGACCATATTACAAGATACAATAGACAAATTTAAAGATACTTGTATTTATAAAAACAGCCATGATGTAATAAAAAAGGTTGAGCAACAAGAGGTATTTTCAGTGCATGGATTTGATTTCGAAGATTTATTTAATTCCCTCAAAATAGAAGATATAATTCAGGGACTTTTGATGCATATGAGAAATATGGTTTGAATGATTACATTAGTTTTTTAAAAAAAATTTAATACGCTAATTCGTTTTTGGGAATACAGGGGAATTTTATTATTTTTTATAAAAAAGGGAAATCTACAAACAAATCCCAAAGGGTTGCCTCTGGGTGGTCCCGCCCGTAACAGTTTTCAACCTGTATTTACACCACTATGAATCAAATCGAAGAAATGAACCAAATTTCATCTTATTAAGATACATAGATGATTTAAATTTTTATAGGTCGCGAAATTGAATTTTAAAACCCAAAAATTAATTTTTATCCCGGGAAAACCTAAAATTAATACAGACAAAATTTTTAAATCCCGCAAAATTGAATTTTTTGATTTAGATTTTAAAAATTATTGACAACAAATTATACAGCAATATCTTTTGATAAAAAAACATTTAACTTCGATGTCATAAAGATACCGAACTTCAATAGCTGCTTACATATTTCAATATTTAGAAATAAAATTTTTTAAATTTTTTTATGAGAAATAATTTTAACCACACACAAAATTGAAAACCAAAAACATCCAGAAATTTTAATTTTTTCATACAGAATGATTATCCCATCAACTTCTTGAGAAAATACATGAAACAAAAAAAAATTTCAAAAAAATTTTTAAACTCATAAAAAGGGACAAATCCACCACACAAAATTAGGTCCACAAAGTCCCGCTTGGGGAGTGGGCCAGCTGTGAAAATTTGTGCATTCCCCCCACAGAATACATTATAGTTTTACACATAGACCAATATTTAAAGACTACACTTTTAAAAAATTTTTTATGACCAATCAAAAGGGTTTTTACCCCCCCCGCCCAAATTTTTGCATGCAATCTGATTTGATCTAAAAAATTTTATTGAACTTTTGGTGTGAGATTATGAATCATTTTTGACATGGGCATTAGTGGGGGTTGTGAGCAAAATATAGGGAGGTAATTGTTGTATTAAATATGAGAGAAAAAAACGTTCAAAAAATTTTGGGAAATTTAATTATTGATAGAATGCTTTTTTTTTAGTTTTTTAAAGATTAACGTTATTCATTTGGAAAATAATTGGTTTTAATTTGAACTTTTTGGTTTTTAGACATTTTTTCCTAAAGATGAGTGCGTCATCTTTTGGGGTTTGAGGGTTCATTTTTATTATGCAATTAATTGTTTGAATTTTAATATTTTAATATAATATCTTTCAGAATGCGATGGCAAATAGTTTTAATTTTTTAGGTTTAATGGTTTTAAATTTTTTCTATTTAATTTTAACTTTTTAAAATTTTTAATTTTTTAAATTTTTGGGGAAAATTTGATATTTTAAGAAATTTTCCAAAAATTGCAAAGGGGGAAAGGTTTCCAAGGGAAAAAAGTTTAACCCCCCCTTTTCGGTCCTAAGTCCGAGGTTGCACTTGGATATTTTATGTATTTTTATTTTAAAATTTTTTTTTTTAATTTTGATTGAAAACGTTAGAATTTTTTCTTCTATATTCACCATTGATATTCTGAAATGGGATTTTTAGTTATAGGATTCATTTAGTCTCGATTTTTTTTTTATTGATTCCTGTGTTGTGTGATTGAATTATATATATTTAAATATATATATATATACATATATAAATCTAGCAAGTTACATACATTTATTTTTATAGTCCTTAATTATGTAGAAAGTATGTCTTATTTCAGATAAATCAGAAAAAGGTAATATTACCAATAAATTTTACAAATACTGCTTACAATGTCAATATCGTAAGGCTTTCTATTCATGTGTATTAATAAAAAAAGAAAGCATTAGTTTGTTATAATTTTAGTCAATTTTTCTTCAATCTTTCTAAACGGGTTGTTGTAGTGTATGTATTATTAATTACGAAATAGTCTTACACATAATGCCATAGTTAAATTTCGAGATATATTGTCACATAGTATAATAGACAGCTGTTGCAATTGATACTTTGTCTACATGCTGTTGTCCGGCATAAAATATATTACTTTATTTAAAATGAAAATGGATTTTGGGTAAATATGATATTTATGCTGGATTAAAGTTTGTATCAATATGTAATTTTAATCAATTTTACAATAGTCTTTCATTTTATTTTAATAGTTTGTTAGAGTGTTGAAAAACTTTGTAAGTGCTATTATTAGGCTCCATTAACTCCATTTTCAAAAATAGTTTTTTTCTACATTTTTTAATGCATAATTATGTCGAAATTATCTTCTGACGGGGAATCCTATGAAGCAAGCTAAATCCTAAATCTAAATCCTAAATCAGTGGCAGATCTATTAAACCGTGATCACTCGCTGGGTGTTCTGTACACCCCAGCAAAAAGAAAATCCTCCCAGATTTCTAAAAAGAGTGTGCAGAACCACGATTTTTTCTGTAGCTGCACATTTTAGGTCATTGAACCTTCAGGCGTGATGCAATCCCTCTTTAAAGGGAAAGATTGGAATGTAATGACCTTCAAAAATTTATCTGGGGGGCGAGAACTCCCCCGAAAGTTGAGCATTTTTCCCCAGTCTGTTATGAATGTTTGGAAAAAGATTAAAAAATTTTTTTTCTTTTACTTTCTACAATCATTATCTCATTAATTATAAAGTATATTTATTGCTGGCATATACGTTTTTACTGGTTTATGAAAAAAAAAAAAAATTATGTGGTTTTTTAAAAAGAAAAATTTTTTTATGTTTAGTTTAAATTAATGTTAGTCTCATTTGTGGAATAAATTTAATAATTTTATCTGTGTAATACAAAAAACATCTTGTACTTTATAAATATGTATCATAATGACTTAATTTTTATTTTTTAATTAAATACACGTGTTAAAAAATTTGGGGTGTTTCTCATCCCGCGGTAACGAAAAGGGAGCAAAAACAGGCCGGGGTGACCGCGGGTTAAACATAATAATTTTTCCCAAATTGTTATTTGATTTTTTTTTATGTTTAATAACATTTTAGTTGACTTTTTTTATGATTTCAAATTCAATATTTTTTTTTCATTTTTTCTTTTTCAGGATTTACAGATTGTCCCTTGTTATTTTTCTTATACTATACGCATATAATTATTTCATATATATATATATATATATATATATATATGACGATAATATATTCCTAAATTCCGAATATATTATGTTTCATCCTAATTATGCGAATCATTTATTTTTAAATTACCAACATACTACAGATTACCTTGATATAAAGTGCGTTTCACAGAAAATATATTTCTTTAAAAAAAGTAGAATTTCATTTCAATAATATCGGAGTAATAGTTATGGAATAATATTATTCACATTTCTATTCATATATTATAAAAAATAATGAATTATTGAATTAAAAAATGTGTTATAAGTACTATATGCTTTATTAGTTTCCATCCAATTAATTCTTATTATATACATTCTTTTTTATATTTAATTATTATAGGTGAGTTATAGACGATTTTTATTTCTTCACAAGCCATTTAATTTTAATTATTTACATTCAATTTTGATTCCATTTAAAAAAAGGAAAAATGTTTTCATGAAGAACTATATTTGTTCCTTAATTAAATGTAATAAATTTGTATTTAATAATTATGTATTATCATTTTGTACTTCTGAATAATGTGTGTTTCCTATAAATATATAAATTAAAACTTGCAAATAAGGCAATTTTAAGAAACGATAAAATCTCTTTTCAATTTCAGGTAAATGACTTATTAAAACGAAGGAATTCATGTAGAGAGAATTATAAATTCGTAATAAATATCAATTTTTGATTCATCGTAAATTACCTAAGACTCGGAAGAGTAACTTTTAAATTTAAGTACGCCATGAAATAAGAAAAAGGTCGATATTTCCTTCATTAAAGAAAAATAATGTGAGTTTTGTAAATTCTTAACTACTTATAGTTTGTGTAGTAATAGATGTCAAGGAATGAAAAACTATTACTTTGATATTTTTCAGAAAACCTGTGTGTAGGATAGACATGTTTCTTTAAAAAATAATTTTTCGTATGATTTTAAATTCAATAGTAATATTCATATCCAAAAACCGTTATATATATATATATATGTCAGGTTTGAAAAGATTAGGTTCAAAATTAAGTAAATAATAAATAAAAATAGAGCAAACTCTTTATAATCGCGTAACGATTTGTGGGTAAATAAGCCTAATTAAAGGTAGAGCGAGCGCTGACGAAGAAGAACGCGTACTCGAAAAGGCTTAGCTGGTGACTCTTGGCCGAATTGGTTGTTAATGTTCTACTCGGTTGCGCGCCAAAGGGCCGCCATGTTGGATTTTATAAGATTGAAGCAAAATAAAGAAGTTATTTTAGAGATGATGCCTTCCTCATTTTACCAGCAGGCCTGGGGCCTGTCATATATATATATATATATATATATATATATATATATATATATATATATATATATATATATATATATATATATATATATATATATATATATATATATAATATAATATATAAAATAAGTGTAGACAATATATAGATATATATATAACATGACTTCGAATATTTCTAAGTAACATGTTTGAGATTGTCAGAAGCTATGAAAAGTGCAGCAATTTATTATATGATACTTCATTCCAATGATTCAGCAAATCATTCTTTACTCCAAGCCATGAAAAGCCACGAGCCCTATTTCGAGCGCTGATCAGGAGCGAAAAAGCCGTTCGACCACATGTTTTAAGTAAGTTGGCCGAAGTTAAATCAAAGCGGGAGTAGAGTTGAGATTTACTGGAAGGAAGTTTACCCCAACTGACATATAAAGGGCTGGGGATTCATCACACACACATGTATATATATATACACTGGTGTGCAAAACTTAAGCAACATGTATGTTTATTGCCATAACTTCCCGAAAAATCATCTGAGAGACATGAAATTCTGAAATGAGGGAGAGTATTATGTACGTAAAAGATGACGAAAGCATCGGGGCTGAAAAAGGAATACAACGCAAACGGTATGGAATCAAACAAAAACAAGCTATATTGAACGCATAGTATCGTGACTCATGATTGTCTATCCAACAGGAAGAACAACAAGCAGATGTTCCTTATTATGGTACATGCCCTCCCCTTACTACAATGGTTGCTTCGCACATGGGGACGAAGTACCCCCTCACAATAGCGATCCCCGATTACAGACCCTCTGTCGAAAATGTGAAGCTCAGTTCGCCCGTTCAGCATAATGCCTCCCCAGACAAGAACTCCAGGACCACCGTAACGGTGTCTTTCCTTGATGTTACTGGGATAAAACCGGGTAACGATCTCTTTCCAAATCAAAACGTGTTGAGAATCGTTTCTGGTACTGAACCGACTCTCATCCGTAAAGAGGACACGATTCCATTGATCAGTTGTCCAGTTTTTGTGCTCTCTGGCCCACTGCAAACGGTGGCTTCGGTGGCCAACTTTCAACGGGAGGCAGCGTTCAGGACGGCGGGCAAACAGGCCCCCTTTGTGAAGGCGTCTGGCCACAGTAAACTGCGACACTTGTCGACCCGTTGCTGTACAGAGTTTTGGAGCAATGGCGCTTGCTGACTTTTGTTGACATCTTTTCACCTGCAGGTCACCCCTTGCAGTTGTCGTCCTCGGGCGGCCACCACCAACATTTCTAACAACTGTACCTGTGGTTTTGAACGCTTTCCAAGCGCGCGAAACGACACTTTTGTTGATTCCCAAATCTGCAGCTACACTGGTAACAGTACGCCCCTCCTCCAGCTTTCCCATCATTCTTCCACTTGTGAAGTCGTCCAGGTGATTTCTTCTAGCCATATTTCACGAACTGACTCACTGGCACTTGCAGCGAATATGTTGAATTGCGTCTCCGTCCTTCATTTTATTCTACTGTTGAGCAGCGCGCGCAAGCATCACGCGTTTTGCGTACGCTCACATCGCTTCTGACGTTTTGTTGCTGATATTTGCATGCGCGCTGACGTTTCTACTGATTTACTTGTTCACTGTACGGATCTCCAGACCTCCTTTCTGAAATTTCATGGCTATCTGCTAAATTTTACATTGTTGCTTAAGTTTTGCACCAGTGTATATATATATATATATATATATATATATAGATAGATAGATAGATAGACGTGGCAAAGCAGAGCGCAAAACGATGAGGAAGAATGGACCTCGACCATAACTGGACCAATTTCTCGACCCATAACTGTCTAAAGTGTATTGATATCAAACGTTACGCCAAAGCTTTCAAATTGGTCAGTAACACGTCGCTAATGATTAACGCTGTTTCCAAGGAGTTGATTTGTCGAAAACCATTTCAAATAACATGTCATCTTAATCTTAACATTCGGAGGGATAAGACGTGTATAGGAGACGCATCTTGGCTTGACAAGACGAACAACTAGGTGAATCTGTCTAATTTGAAACCTAAACATTTACTATGGTTAACTACCTACAAGGCACCCGCTGTTGATCACAAGAGGCAGCTACCGATATCCAGCATGGTACTTAAAAAAATCCTTTTGCGGGAAGAATCTCAATTGAATTAATTCTGTAAAATTATTGAAATGAAATCAAATGTTCTTATCGGGGGGACTTACTACAGAAAGTTATACAGCGTATTTTTCTGAAAACAATTATTATTTGATTGATAAATATCAAGTTTTTTTATAACTTTTAACACTGCGATTCTCAAACAGTGGGGCGTGAAAACCGTACGTAGGGGGGGGGGGCGTGAATATCAAAAAGTCCAAAATAAAAACATTTATTTACTGAAAGAAAGCAAAACAAAATATATTCTGACTATAAAAATACACATTGCATGCTTATCGCAATATGTGTGTTGCAATTTAAAAGTCTAGGAAAAGTAACACACATAATACTTAACATATTACTTAAAAAATATATGTTACTTTAAAGTAAGATACACAAAATTTAATACTTATAGTTGATAATGTGTACGTTATATAATTAAGGTAATATGGTAGTTTTAGCGTCAAAGTACATTTTTACAGCATTCAATACATTGTTACTTTAACAGAGTGGCGATGTAAATTATGATTAAAAATCGAGTCTCAAATTTTAAAAGTTTGAAAGCACTGCTTTAACTTATATTCTCAATGATAATGAATTATAGCATTGGAGAGTTAATAAAAATAATCAAATGAAAGTTTAACTAGATTACTCTTACGCTATCTATATCTTATTATACTTATCGCCTTATTATTCTTATTATTCTTGCGCTACTTATAAAATATCATTACGAAATTCATATATACTTTTAGCAGTTATCCATGCTATAAATGGCGGTACTTAAATTTCCTACATTCATAACAAAGTAATAATATTTAATTTATTTAATGCGTCTTTGCATACATTTACGACCACAGAAACACGGATTCTGATATAAATCTTACTTTACAAGAAGCAAATAAATACAAAACGATACATTAGGATTTTCCTTACTGTTTACAATAATAGTTTTGAGAAAAGACGAAAATTATATGTATGAAATATTTCCAAAGCCTTTAACGATGAAGAATGCTGAAAATTAATACTAACTCAGCCTTTTTCTCTTTTGGCCCTAGAGGAAAAAGAACCAGTTTTTGTTTACTTTTTCCGACATTCTCTAAAATGAAACAGATATTTCAGAATGTTTTCTCCGAAGATGTTACACTGTGAAACTTTGTTTAGTCCATAGAATAACAAAAAAGAAAATTATAAGGTTTTCGTGAACTTGATATACATTCTTGAAATATTCCAAGAAAAGCAGCATGTATCAATTATTGCTTCCACATTGAACATCTTGGAGAAGAAATAATGAATAGTATTGCAAAAAATTCTTCATTTCCTAAAATGGTACCAAAACTCTCGGATTTCACAATATTTTTGGAGTTTCCATTTACATTATCTAAAAAGAAAACATTAAATCCTTTTAGTTCCAGGTTTTATAATTTTTTGTAAGTATGTTTGTCCATTTGATAGGTCTATCATAAATATTTTGAAAAATATGTTTCTTAATACGCACACAAATAAAAATTGTTAAAATTGATTCTTTAACTTCCAATAAATGTTTTTTTTTTTAAATTTTAGAATTGTTGAGTGTATTACATATACTAAACTAAACTCAATGGTGCAACAGCCCATGAGGGCCAAAGCCTACTGTGCCCATGAATGTATTATATATACACATGATAAATACATTTGCGTTATTGAAACATGTCTATAGTTCATGAAATATTTTCTAAAAATATAATACATATGACTAAAATTGCATTTTCAGTAATTTTTATTTGCTATTACAGATAACGAAAATATTTAGTAAGAAATTCATGCATTAGGTTTTTTGTTGTAAAAGTAAACTTTTTAGTAATATTTCCGCTTTCTTCTTACTAAAATGTTTTACTTTATAAATATGGCGTATTTTAAAATACTATGATGACCATTTGGATTACTACTGTAACTATTTTGTGATACAGTTTGTTGTAAGAAATGGTAAAAAAAAAAATTAATTAATTTAGAACTAAAATGATTCAATCTATGAACTTTGAATTAGGACATAACATGAACGACGGATATACAATTTACAATAGGATTCCAAGGCTTCTCTTAGGAAAGCTTCTCTATACAATCATGAAGATATAAACCACATAAACAGTTATATGGAACTCAAAAAACAAATAATAATTTAAATTCAGATCCTTGTTTTAAAAATATTTCATTAGAAATATTTCAGAATAATTTAGTCGAAATTTCTTTGGACGAAATGATGAGTACTCTTTTTGAAAAATGCTGCTTTCTTTTTCGTTAGAGTACTCTAAGTAATTGATTGAAATTAAATAATTTGTTCATATTAATACATTTGGAATATATTCATTTTACCGTGTATATCGATAGACTCAGATCACAATATTGGCAGATTATATTTTCAATCTCTCTCTCTTAAAACGAATGATATAAATATAGAGAAAGAAATGTTTGGCGCAGGTTTAAAAAAAAGAAAAACAAAAGGAGTATTGAATACATCATTATAAAATTCTTAAAAAGAAGTCCAGGTAACATAAAGAAATAAAAAATCAAAAAAGTAAAAAAAAAAAAAATCTTTGGCAGCTCAGTATACAATAAATAAATTCAGAAAAAAAACCACATATTTTTTTAATATTATTTCACTAATAATAATGCAACATTAATACACATGCATTCAGTTGAAATAAATTTCTTCTCATTGTATTTATTAAGTGAATAAAAATTGACTAAATAATAATCACAAACTTCTTGTTTTGTTATACTTTCCTCATTTTACAATTAGAATTCCTATTCATATTTATCATTCTATAAAATTAAAAGAAAATTAGCTTTATTATACAAGCATTTCTTTACATTAAATTATTAATTTATGTCTTAATTAACACTAGATTGCTCGAGGAAGTCATTTTGACTGCTTTTTGATTTCAATTAGAAAAACAATTACATATATAATGCACATTTTCTTAGAATTTTTTTAAATATATTTTTTTCCAATTGTAATTTTTTTTATTGTTAATATTTATTAATATCTTGTTATATAACTGTATGGAATATAATATAAAACTATTAAAAGTTAATTTTAAACAAATTTCTTTACACATTAATCATTCTCTGACAATGCAGTCATTTTGACTGCTTTTGGGCTATATAGGTATATACTGAATTTCAGTCTTTCTAATGTTAAAAAAATAATTACAGTAATAAAAAAAATTTATCTTCATAAGGAAAGGTTTCAAATTATTATACCGTGACCATTTTAGGCAAAAAATGATTGTTAAATTATTATTTCAATTATATTCTACACACACACTAACCACCTATTTACTTTCATCTATATAACTAAGGAATCGCTTTGGGAAAATGCTTTTTGTGAATCCATTCAATCGATCCTCTTAAAACACTGACAGTTGAGAAAATATTTCGGATCATTAGCTAATTATCACTAACCTTCATGATACCTGCTAATACGGCAGAAAGATTTTCAATAAACGACGGGTATTTTTTTTAATTTACGGAATGATATTTTTTCCATAAATTTCCAATCACTCAATCGAGAGTAGTGTAACTGTTTCAACCCAATATTTATTTTTAACTCATCCTTTCAGGACATGCTGATAAGCTATAATAACAAATAATAAATATGCATTAGTAATAATTATGCATAATTGTCGTGATTTTTAAGGCTTGTGGTGAAGACATACGTCATTGCATTTAAAATGGTTGGTCTTAAATTTTCATGTTTACATTGCTTTATTTTAAAATTATTTTAAAAACAAAATTAGTACTATAAACTACTTGATTCTAAAACAAATATTTACTTCTGGAAAAAAAAGAAGCTTTGATATACGCTATGCCTTGATAAATTATTTTGAAAGGTAATGTACAGCTAACGTTAAGTATACAATTTCCAAATATGAATATGCTGAATAAAAATATTTTTTTAAAAAAAGTTATTACATTTTAATATTATTTTTAAGTAACATTTCCTTTTTCCATACCGTGAAAGAAATGCCTTACCGACCCACTTTCACAAATTTAGCATATAACATATTATATCTTGACAAAAGTCTTAAACTAATACGAAATACCATATGAAGCACTTTGCGAGTAAATCACTCCATAAACACATTCAAAATAATATTTAACGAATCTTATAAAAATGCGCGGGGAAATACGTCTGCGATAATAACCCGTTAAGGAAACTACCATTCGTCTCAATTCACTTCATTACACAACTCATCATAACACAAAAATAATATTAGCATATAAACCAGACACTTTACCCACTAGATATTTATTCTATAAGTTTGTTGAATATTTGGTTTAAAGCTAAAATGCATATGTAAGGATTCTTCGAAAAGGCATTTCAATCTAATTTCTAATTCTATCAACTTCAAGCAGTTTTCAAATGTAAATAAATACAAATAAGGAGTAACGCATCTTCTTCCCGTTCTAAAAATAACACTTGGGTAAAGGAAAGAGATGGAATATCGTAAAATAATTTAATTTCGGAAGCTTATAGCCATGAAAGGTGGCAACGGCGTCGGCGGGCCATGGTTCTTTATCACATTCCGTAGGAAAAAATACTCGACAATTTTATTATGGTTATAAAGGACATAAATTGCAATTTTTGTTCGAATTCTTTCCCACGATATCTGTTATATACACATATGCGAATTTTTATGTTATGGTTGGTTGCGGAAAGAATGTAAATTGCCATTTTAAGGAAAATTTAATACTTTTGAAATAAGTCTTTTTAAGACACTTTCTAAGTCAATATAATTTCAATTCCCCTTTACTAAAACTCACGAGTGATAGCTGTAAATACATCTTTTTAGTCAAAAAGAAGAGAAGAACTCTATATTGAGATACTTCTCTGGTATATTTGCGTATATCTAGATCAAAAAAATAATGAAATATTTTATTTATTTTTTTTGTTGTGTTTTAACATTAAATTCTTCTGTCTTGTAGATTCTAACATTTGATTTTTAAAATATATCGCTTACTATTGAAATAAAAAGTCAAAAAAAAGAAAGGAAAATGAAAATTACTGTAAGTAGTTTTGATTTTGTATATCACACGTTCCAATTCTATAACTAATAGCATAGTGAAGTAACATAGATTTAAAGTAAAAATAATTTTAATTATATAATTGAAATTTAAAATATGAAAGGAGGGACTTGTGCTGTGTATATATACTTAATTAAAGTACTTGGTTGCACTAATAAGATTTATGACTTATAGTTTGAGAGAAATTACTTTTGTCGTAGTGAATATTAACAGTTTTTTTTATGTTCTACAATACAGCTACTTTCGGGCTATTGACGACGCGTGAGTGAGTGAGTGATTATTAACGTAGCATTGTTCAGCTGCACGAGGGCTTTTGGTGACGGTCCTCGTAATTTTGAACCCCGTTCAAGTGACGAGGACGAAACTTGAACACTTGAGCTGGCACCTCCTCTCCTAATTACCACACCACACTAAAAAGAGGAAATTGATGACGGACCTCTTAATTTTGAACTTCAGTCAAGCGACGAGGATAACAACTGAGTTTGCACACCCCTCTCTTAAATACCATACCAATTTGAAGATATTGATTCACAACGGATTTAAAATACATACCCCCCCCCCCCCCAAAACAACGGG
>BMAV01024932.1:115854-154162 GCA_019973955.1 Trichonephila inaurata madagascariensis | reverse complement strand
CATACGTCGGGTCAAATGACACTAGGAATTGAGCCCAAGAAACTCAGGTTACGAGTTCTTGACCATAACCTTTAAATCACTGAGGCAACCATGGCAGTGTCTAAAGTAAGAAATCTAACTAAAATAGTTCACCGGATTTTTTTATACCTTAAGCTGCTCATAAATTAGAAAATTCTACCAAATTTTATTGCAGTGGTTAGAAAATCAAATTATTAATAATGAACCTTTAGGAATAACTTGGTCATTAAAGTGAAAGTGGGCATTATCCATTCACAAAACACTAGCATTTGTACATGGAACTGACTCCTAGATTATTCTTGAAGTTCCGCTTCTCAGTCGGACTATGGAAGAATATGGCTTAAAAAAGGGATAATAGCCCGGGTATCATATCATCCCTTTTTAAAGAATTGGACAGGACGTACCAATAAAGCAAAAAAACAGTTGGTAGGCTAACACCATGTGGAGATAGGTCTCCTCTTCTAAGCACGATGGGCATTAAGCCAAAGAGTCATTTTTTACTTGGTAAAATACCCAGTGGCCCAGTTCTTTTAAATTTTTTCATCCTGTTGTGCAGAACGACGTGGGTCATCGGTCCATGATGTGTCCTTTTCAAGTTTTTTATAAATCACGGACGTTATTTTCATTCTGTTAAAGGGCAACAAAGCTAACAAAGTCTAACAAAGCTTTTCCTTTTAGCATCAGTATAATGCAACAGGAAAATCAATGCAACTATGCATAGATAACGGATGGCTAACCTTTTTGGATCATCGTGCCATTTTTTCTTAAAGAAATGTTTCAGGAAGTATCGACGTGAGGTCAAATAATTTTGACTTGTGATTATTGAGAAAATAATAAAACGAAATACTAACAGCTCAAAACTCTTTATTTACAACGAAAAAATACATTTTGCACTGTATAGTAGTAAATGTTTTATTTATACGTGTAATTCAAATTAAAACAACATCAGTGTGAATTTTGTTGTGGTAGATTAGATGACAAATAACTTGTATTAGGATTGTAAGATGTTACTTTTACCAGAATGCAAGCTGAATTGGAGTCATCTTCCAAAAAGTTTCTATAAGTGAGTCTTCAGTGTTATTCATCTCTGAAAATAATGACTCACAGGCATAGGTAGATGAAAATATGGTTAAAATATCCTAACTCAGCTTCTTCAAATAGCTAAATGTATCCGCGGAATTGAATTCCAGTTTCCATAATTTCATTACTAGCATTTTTACTTATATTGCTTGTTAATCTTTCTATTTTAATCAATTCCAACCTTTTTCTTCTTTCAACAGAAGTTTGAATCCATATTGAACTAAACTGGAAATCAATCACACACAGAGTTGTATTTCAAATTTTTCAATTCACAACCAATAGAATTAGGACGAATTTAGTTTATTAAATTAAGTCACATCAAGGTATATAAAAAAACTTGAGCATTTCCGATAACTCTTTGAAATGAGAAAATCTGGCTGAAAGCTGCGACCGATCACTCACGTTTTTCGTAATACTTCATATTGAACTTTGCTATTTTGAATTAAAATGCAAACTGTTTTGATCGGTGGCGTGCGCAAAATATTGTGTCGCGTGCCATTAATGGCACGCGGGCTACTGGTTCGCCATCCCTGGCATAGATTATTTTACACTTTTATTAGATTTCTCATTTGCATATGTTGAAAATATGCATACATACAATATAATTTGCATATATTACAAATTATAACAACCCCAACGTGTATATATACTTGTCATTACCCGTCTTCTTCACTGGATACTTCATGTTATTGTACGAATAAGTACTGTTTACCTGTTCGAATGTAGTGACAAATATTCTTATAACTCTCACCTCCAGAGTCCTCCTTATCAGCATCAGAAATCCTGACCACTGTTCCGTCTTTAGATCGGAACTCATTGCTATTAGTGGTGCTCTCGATCATGCTCTCAATTCTTACAAGGACAGTATCTGGATATTCACAGACAGCAGAAGCTCTATCCAATATTTAAAGAATTGGTCAAAAATTATGGATATTACTAGTCTAGATATTTTATCCAAATTAGTTAGTCTCGGCCGGAGGAAACAAGTATGTCTCCAGTGGATTCCATCACATGTGGGTGTACCTAGGAACGAAGCTGCTGATGAGCTGGCTGGTAGGGGCTGTGATCTCTCTAACCCCAGCTCCACTGTTTTAACCCATTCTGAAATTCCTTCCTTCCAAAGAAATAAAATGAATTTTACCAGGTGAAACCCTCCTGTTCACCACTGATACGCAGCTAAGAGTCCTGGCCTATCTATACAGTGCAGGAGTTCCAGGGCTCATCAGACGGCCTTGGCGATTTAGAAGCGGTCATCTGCGTAATATGACTTTTGTGCAGGGGGTAAAGTCTTTCTTTACCTGTCCCTGCTCTCTCCCTGCTTCTCCTGCTCATCTTCTGGACTGCTGGGGAATTTCCCTGCGACAGTTGTATGAACAGCAAGACCTGGTGTGTGACACTATTACGCGGAATGGTCAAATGGACTTGGTGTAGGCTTTCCTGATCCAAGGGGATTAGAAACAACAACAACAACACTCTCACCTCTTAATTTAAAAAGAACACAACTTGAATTTCTAAAATTGAAGTAAAATTAAATTTTACTCTGTTGTAATCGCTTGAAAAAAAGATTATATCTGCAAAGCCTACTTTTGTTGGATCTCTACTGAAGGAAATAAACATGCATGCCGAATTTAATGTCTATATCTGATAGTAGAAAAGCAGAAATTATTTTATGGATAAGCCTCGTAACCTCTTTTGAGAGTTGAATTCCCAAAGATCCGTTCTTAGCGGATTTCAATTCAATTTAATCAGCGTTTCCCAAACTGTGAGGTGCACTCCCTAGTGGGCGTGATGTCACTGTAAGGGGGGGGCGAGCTTATTGAAAAATAGAAAGTAAAAGATATAAAATAGGTATTGATTTACTGAAAGGAAGTAAAACAATCCTTTCTGAAATAATAGAAATTAAATGCACATTTACGCTGATGTAATATACTTATAAACGTATCAGTATTTCACAAAGTTTTTGATAGTTAATTTATCAATACTAAATTAAAAACAAGTTTAATAATTTCTAGTGCATCTCATGGGCTTGTCATTTACAAAATATAATACTTATATTTTGATGGTGTGTATAGTTTATAATTAATGATGTATTGTAGCTTTAGTGTTTTTATTGTGTTCACAATGCATAATTATTGTAAGGGAAATTGTGATTGAAATTTGGGTCGCGGTTATTGAAAGTTAAGGAAGCACTGAATTAAATAAAATAAAAATAAAAATCATTCATACCAAATATTACTTCGGTTGGAATAATATTTCGAAAACTGAATTTTTTTTTATGTATACACACCATTAACTCCTCGCTCTCTCCACAGAAGACGAGTTCTTAGCGGATCTCTATTCATCAAAAGGAGCACGGTTACCAAATTGTAAGTATTTGAATTTAACAGTTCAAAAACAGGAGGATTTTTTTTTATCTCTAACACCCATTCTTATACCTTCGCAATTCCCCTCTTGAGGATCTATTTTTGCAAAATCTATTCTTAGAAGAATTAACTTCATGAAAGGAACATACCTGCCAAACTTTAGTTTGTAGGTCCAACAGTTCGAAAACGGGGATATTTATCTATAAGCCCTTAAGGACCACTAATGCTCCTTGGAAGTTAATTTTAGAAAACTCTCCTTTATGACGGATCTCTGCTTGAAAAGAAAGTGCCAACCAAATTTCAATTCTATAAGTCTAATGGTTAAAAAACGGGAATATTTATCTATATAGCTCCTGTGACACCCCTTAGGAGTCAATTTTTGAAAAATCCCTTTTATAGCGAACTTTTAATCTTTCAAAGGAACGTGACTATCAAATTATAAGTTTCTAGTTATAATAATTCAAACATGGGGATATGTATCTATACTTCCTTAAATCTTAGCAATTCTCCTTGGGGATTTATTTTTGAAAACTCTTCTTTATGACGGTTCTCCAACTTATCAGAGGAACATACCTACGAAATTGCAAGTCTCTAGGTGTAATAGTTTAAAAACGGGAATATTTATCTATAACGCCACTTGAGCACCCGCAACGCCCTTCAAAGGTCAATTTCCCCTAAACTTCGTTTGTAGTGGAACTCTACTCAATAAAAGGAACATGCTTCCCAAATTTCAGGTTTGTAGTTTTAATATGTCAAAAACGGGAATATTCATCTATAATGCTTCTTAAGTCCTTGCAACGACAACTGAGGGCCGAATTTCACAAGAAATTCATTTTTAACAATTATCCACTTCATGAGAGGAATATGCCTACCAAATTGCAAGTCTGTGGGTCTAATAGTTCCAGAGATATCGTGGTGAGTGAGGTGATATATATGGAAGGATAAAAAATTTACATTATTAATATTATCATATTTTTAATATAAGATTAATGATAATTTTTTATTTCCTTTCTGTATGATAAATCATTATTCTGGTTTAAAACAAATAGCTGATTTACAACTGTATTTAAATTATATGGAAAATATTTCATATCCTTTCACAACGTGTTAAATATTTGAATTCAATACGACTAGTTATGCATATAATCAGATATATTAAATGTAACGATATTATCAAGAAAATGCTTGTTTTATTGCTTTAGAAAAAAAGCTTATTTTAATGAATGAGTTATTCCCATGTAATAAATCTGTATTACTTTTAAAAAAATTAGTATTTTTTATTACATTAATTACACTTTTTCTTCTAACATAATCTACTGTTTATTTTATTCCAAAATTTAACCACATGTCCATGATCATTGTTTTGTAAAGCTACGTAGTAGAATCATTTAGCGAGTTGATTTACAAAATTGATAATCACCCAACATCCTTTCGAAACTTGTTCATGGAGAAAAATTGCTTTCGATCACCATGCTGTCTTAAAAATTCGTTTCTCTCGTAATCATTAAACACCAACTCTAGTCAGAATTTCTTCCTCACATTAGCTGCCTTCTCAGCAGCTGTCATTGATCCCACAGAATCTGTTAATACTGTAGAAACATGTTCAATAAAAGAATCTACTTTTCCTATGCTTTAATGTGTCAAATTTAAAGTGAACGCAATTCTTCTAGATATAATGATATCGATTTTTTTGAAGAAACCCATGAACAATATGAATATAGTGTGGATATTTATGATAAGAGTTCCTGAAAATGAGGATTTGAATTTTATTATAATTACTTGCGGTCCCGACAGACGTTGTCCTGCACACACGTCTTAAATCCGAAAATTACAAACTTTTTTGAATAAGTTGTAACAATCTGAACCGTTTTGATGAATTTTCTTATAAAGAAAGTTATCACAATACCTGACATCATCACATGTACAGTTACCACAATTCAACGTATCGATTGCGTGTGAGTATGTATTTACTAGGAACTTAGATGAATATAGAACCTATTCTGAATAGAAACTTAAACTTGTTTTGACTAAAGGGTAAAAAAGATAAAACTAGAACTATTTTCTGAACAGGTATATTTTTTTAATGAACAAAAAATAAATTTATCGTAATGTAATTGAATGTACAATGTTTTGGGTTAATCCTTGAGAGGTATAAACAAACAAATGCGATGGTTTGCCAAACCTCGGACATGCAACATATAATTGGCCGTGCAAAAAGCAAGGGTTTTCTAAATCTAAGCCACAAATTGTCATTGTTTGACCATGTAACTTATTAATGATCATAGGAAATACCAAGCGAATTGGAAATTGCAAACATTTGAATGGGTAGGGGAGTCTGAAAGAATCATTGGGATCTGTAGTAGAAGTACAACTTCACCTTGAAGTTTCGTGCTCGAAATACTGGCCTGAAGAATATTGCCCGTTATTTTCTTATGAACAATCACATGCCCTTACATAATTTTGTCGCTTATTTAAATAATTACGGTATCGGACAGAATTGTTAATCTAAATCACTCTCGAATCCACTTGAACCCACACTAAAAATATCATCCAAATTAGTCCAGCCGTTTAGGAGGAGTTCAGTCACATACACATGCTCAGAAGAATTATATAAAGATATATAGCTTATTGTGGTGAAATGAATAATCTTTCAGAATCTGTAATTATTTTTTGTCTGATTTTGATAGAAAAATTAGATTGCAATTTTAAAAACGGCGAAAATATCGGAAAATTCTCCCCTCTTCTTTCTTTTTTTTCTTGCCGCGCATTAGGTGAATAAACAACACACAGGGTAAAACAATTATGAGTCTTAAAGTTTTTAATTAAAATTTTTTTAACTAATTGCGATAGTGGACTGTATTATGAATCTAAATCATTCTCGAATACACTTGAACTCACACAAAAGTTGACATCCAAATCGGTCGAGCCATTTAGGAGGAGTTCAGTCACATACACACGCACAGAATAATTACATATATAAATATAATTTGAAAAGATATTAATTAAAAACGCTAAAAAGCATGATTCCTCTAAATTTTTGTAACAATAAAGACCCGGTTTCGCCAGTTTGGCTGAAAATCGATTTTCGACGTCAACTAAGGTCTTTTTTATAACAATAATGTAGTTACCACAATGCAGGTGAATATTGAGTTGAATGTTTTTAATGTTTTTATTAATATATTTTTAACTAGTTGCGATGTTGGACCAAAAGGTGAATTTAAACCGTTCTCGAATCTCCTTAAACTCACACAAAAAATTTCATCAAAATCGGTCCAGCCATTTAGGAGGAGTTCAGTCACATACACAAGCACAGAAGATTTTTATATATAAAGATTTTGACGACTTATGATTAAAATAGATGCTTTTGGATGAATGCACATGGATGGATAAGTCCTCCGTATCCATTATACAACATGCTCAATAGATGTCTAAAGAGTGCACAGTTAATAAAATAAGAAATAGGGGGTTGTTAAAATACATTTATTATTCATAAGTGATAAAGGATTTTAATATCATGGAAGTTACATTTTAATGTACGCTAAATCATTTTATTAACTTAATTATACTTGAATTAATGTTAAAAAGTAAATTCCATAAAATGAATGTATCTTATCTACAAATACGTCTGTATATATTATTACTAAATAAGGAAGAACTTTTTATTGGAATTTAGATTTGTATATTTTTACATTAGTTAAGCGATGAATAAGAATTTTTAAAAAAATTCTTACCGTTATATATTATATATTTAAAATTTTTCTAATGAATTGGAACACAATTGATTTGCTTACATATTTATCTGAATTTTGCATGATTATTACAAAATTATTCTATGTATTAAAAGAACCGATGCAAATTCTGTATCTTTCTATTAATTTAAAAAAAATAATCAATGTGATGATGTCAAAAATAGTAACAATTAGCAGTCTGTGTGACTTTATATTTCTTAAAGCATATTAAAGATAAACGCTGACTAATTAAATTTATGAGCTATTTCCAACATTAAATTAAATTTAATAAAAAGTTATTAATAAGAATGAAGTAAATAAAAGTATCACAGAAACACTTTACTTTTCTTAAAACCACCAACATCAACATTATTTTTTATAATCACACGCTTCATTCCAAATCATGTTAGAAATCCGATAACTTCTAGTATCGAACATCATTAATTACATCCTTGAAATTCGACAACCAAAATTTTGTTTTAAAAAATTGCATGAGTGATGGGGATTTGCTTCTTTTTTTGTATGGTGAGAAACACATTACTATTAGCAAGGAATCATGTAAATGTCTGGGTGTTCAATAATAAGTTGTGTTTTCAAAGAAATTTACTTTTCTTATTCTTTTTGATCCTTTGATTTTTTTTGATGACTATGACATGAATAATGATAAACTAAAATATGAATTTTTGTGAAGGATGTCCTCCAGTAATTAGAATAACGTGTATAATTCTTGCTACCTTTTTTTCAAAATAACAAATTTAATTTAGTCATTTGCACGTAAAAAAATGAAGATTGATTGATATTGTATTGTAATTGATTATGCTCTTATTTACAAAATTGATCTCGGAATATTTAACTATCAAGTTTAATTTTGGTTATTTTGCTAGATTTTGAGTTTAATACATTTATTAATATTTATACTTTGATTCATAGAACTGTTGTGAAAATGTATTTAGTAAATATTTTACAAAGAGATATACGTGCGAATCAAAAGAAAAATATGTGCTATCTTACGAAAATGTGTCATTTAAGATAATTAACATTGTATACATTTCAGAATTTTTGATAAATGAATTTTGTTAAAGAAAAATCAATACTCTTTTAGAACACTTATGTGCAAAAAGACTTTTATTTAGGGTAACTTAAAGAAAATGAAAACGGCAACTGTACTACACTTCAATTGCCATTTATATACCTTAATCTTTGCATATACGTGAGGAAAATTCATTGACAGTTGCATTGACAGTGCATTGACATTGCACTTACAGTTTATGTTCGAATTCCAAATTAATTTTTAACTATAGTGTTTATATTTCCTTACATAATTAATATATTGTGGTTAAAAAAATATCAAATTTTCATTACCAAGCTGTATTGAATTTCTAACTTTATATTAATGTACATATTTTCTTGAGACTACATTTACATTGAATTCGTATCAAAATTCTATTTTATTAGAAATATCTTATGCACAGTGTTAACATAATAGATCAAATAGCTTAAACAAACTCCATTGGTTAAATTTTGTAAATTTTTTCTGTTACAAAATACTTTCTATTTTTTGTCCTATAAATACATTAAAATCAATTTTTTTCAAAGTATCCAATTTTATAAGAACATTTAATTTTAAGTATCAGAAAGTTGAATGAAACGAATGCATATGATTATAAGCTAGTCTTTGATGTAACGCAACATCAGTTATTGTTTAAATTTTACAGATCAGAATATGCATAACAGTTCAAATAGATGCATCCGGTCATTGCCCTTAATGTACTAGAAAATGTATGACGTCATATAATTGAATTGAGTTGTCTAGCGTTTGTTTAAACGGAGCTTTGCTGACATTGATGAAACAATATGTGCAACTCTTGCCAAATATTCTTCAACTTCCTTAAGATCAGTAAAGTTGATAAATTGCATTAACGTACTTTTAGGATTAGATTCACTATTATAATAAATCAATGGGCTTGTTTTATAATAATTGGTAAACTCACTTAGTTAGAATGTAATCTTTAAGTCCCAAGGAAGAATTTTAAAATATTTAATTTTGTATTAAAATAAAAATATTTTAATGAAACTGTTTATAATAAATATGTAATCAATCCATAAAAAATATAAAGAAGAGGATAAATTATCTATTTTAGTGAAACATACACGTTCTATGAAATTATAAATGATAATTATAAGAAGTTTATTAATGTTTGATGCATTTGTTTTATAGACAATATTCAAAACAGAATATATTTATTTGATTTATATTCACATTGTCTGCATTGAGAGAAAATTACCTATTCATTTTCAGATTCAGTTTTCAATAATATTGAAATATTAATTGAATGCAATTTTTATTGTAGTTCTTAGACTTTCGTTAACCTTTTAAAATGATAAACTATATTGAAATTTTTACTTCAATAGCAAAAAAAATAATATTTAACTCTAATCCTGCACAGATTATTCACTTTATTAAGGGGAATTGTAAACGAATGCATGCTTTTCAATTCAAAAAATTAATATACATATATTTCTTATTGAATTAGACTTTCCTCTGCAAAGATGATATAGTTTCTTTTTTTAATTTTTACAAGTGGAGGGATTAACAGTTTTGTTTTCTGAACATTTCTTTACAGAGAAAGAAAGATTGATTGGTGTTTGAAAGCACTTAAAGCAAATATGATTTTAATGTGTTTATATATATATATATATATATATATATATATATATATATATATAATTTGCTAATTTGTTGGCCTAATTCAGTGACAGCTTTAGAAATCATAATAGGTCTCCAGTTTAGTCCAAAGACTTTTTTGTATCTACATTTGTTGTGTCTGGTGAATTCCAATTTCTTCCTGCTTTAGCACTGTAGGTTCTAGTACTTCTTCACTTTTATTTTATTTTACTATATATATATATATATATATATATATAAATTCTATTACTTTTATAATTTTTAATATATCATTTCTAAATTCTAATATCTAGTTCATATTACAATTTCTGTTTATGTATGCTTCAGCTATAGTAATTATTAATAAGTCATGGCTCTGTAGCAAAGAATATTGACAAAACGAAATTAACAATTAATTGTTCAAAAAGGAAATGAAGTTTATATAGATATAATTCAATTATATACAAGGTATATTTCTTCTCTTTTTATTTACAAACCACACTTAATGCAGTTTTTTTGTTTGATTGGTAAGATAAATGACTATATGCACTTTTTCTACTTTGTAAAAATACGAATTTTCTTAATTACATTCTTAATAAGTTAAATCAGGCATTTGAAAAGCTGTTATGCATAATTTATTGATAACTCAAGAAATAAAGGGGCTAATAAATAAATGCAGCATGACAAAAATAAACTTTATTATTAATATTGAGACTATTTTCATTGTCATTTTATGCTTTTATATTTATGAATTTTTCCCATCCTCATCAATTTACGAAAACCAGAATTGCAATAACTGTCATCTCTTTCCGTTATTTAATAAATCGATAAAATATGATAATCAAAAAATTAAAAATACTTAAGTTTACTGTTTCAAGGTGATAAACATGGGACGGTAAGATCTCATGCAGCGTAAGGTAATTAATTATTTCGACATGAAGCAGAAGTGACAGTGGAATAATTTTTTTTCTTAACTCTTTTACATCTGATATGATGAATTAAAACATAATGCACGAAGATTGATGGCTTCTGAAACGCAAAAATGTAATTTGTGCAAAATAGCTTAAAAGGAATTTCAAAGTTTTTATTACTTTTAATTATTTTATTAGAAGACTGATAATGAATAGGACGAGGATTAATGGATTTATTCATACTTTTAAGGAAATATCTACTTTGTTTGAACATTGCTTCTTGCAAAGTTACCTTTGTTAGCTTCATTGTAATGATATCCATTGTGTTTGGATGCACTAAAATGAATATATATATATATATATATATATATATATTTATTTGATTGAAACAAGAACATCCTATTAGGGTATTTTTTTTTAATTTTTATTTTTTATTTTAGGTGTATAACACGTTTAATGTTGTCATTTTATTTAAGCTTTTCTTCATTTACATCATATTTTTCGATAACTATTTCTATCTTACTTAAAAATAGATGGCGCTATCAGTTTGCCTTATTAGATACTTTTTAAAATTAGCATTTTGTTTTTGATATTCATTTGATATTCTTCCAAAATATTTTTTATAGGTTTTACACCATTTTTTATTTCTACTCTTATTGGATTTCGTAAACTATAATAAGCACAATTTTATTCCTAAATGTTTCTTTGTGGTAGTTCATATTCATTACTTTTAATTTATAGCAAGGATACAATTTTGGCGTTTTTAAGTCAATAATAATAACTTCAAATACATACACAAATATGTATACGTTGATATTTGTATACGTATACATTACGTATACAAATGTATATGTGTATAATATTTTGCAAAAAAAAAAGGAATATGACAAATTAAATCTTTAGATAAATTTAATTAAAAAGTAAAAATTTTAAGATTTATTTTTATTGTATAGTAAAATATAAGAAAGTGTATGTTTGTTTTATTGAAACTAGGGTTTTTCCATTTAATTTATAAAATAAAATAAATATATCTCTAAAAAAATATTTTAATTCCATGTAATGGCTTACATAATAATATTTATATTGCTAACATGTATTTATATTTCTTAATTTAAATATATGTTTCTTTCTTTTTTTTATTTAAATTAATCCACACTAAAACTGAGTAATTTTAAAATGCGAGTTGTTTTTCATCTTTGTTACGTTCTACATTAAATTTTTGTTTAATTTTTTCACATTTTGGAAATATATACGATATATTTAAAAATGTGTATAATTATTAAAAACGTACGTAATTCACCTATGAAAAAAACACGAAATGTTTAATTCGTTATTGTATATTATTATCTCAATAAAATAATGCATTGTTTTGTTTTCTATCTTTTATTAAAAAGACAAGGTCTTAAAAGAGATATTAATTAAAATTATCTTTTAACAAAATAAAACCTTACTTTAATTAATTATAAAAAGTTTTAAAGGAAATACCTGTTTCTCAAATTCTTGCACTTTTTTCATTTTATTGCACGGTTGAACAAAATTTTTCAATTTATTGTAGCCTAACAAGATAAGAATCAGCTCTGTTGCGATATTTTCAAATAATTTTAAAAAATAAATAAAATGTTTTGAAATATTACATTTTTGCTACTAAAGAATTCTTCTGTAACATAATCACAACTTATTTTATCACCATTTGTGCTATAACTGAATACTATCTCCCTGTTTAAACATTTTTTTCAACCTAAAAAGCAAGGGGAATTTAAAGAGCATTACTTCTTACTTTATCCATTTAAAATAATAGCATGCTTAGGCCAATGAAAGCTTTCAGTAGGAACAGACGACACTATTAATTATCAATTACATCTGGAAATAATCAGCTAATGATACGGAAAACATTCTGATGAACGAGTGTTTAATGAACATTGAATAAACGATTTCACAGAGGATATAAAAATACATCCATTCAACAGCTGAGTTTAAATCAAGATGTTACATAAGAATTTAGTTCACTTAAGATGTTACTATTCAAGTCTGAGATTTTTCATAGTGCATATAAGAGGAAATACATGATTTAATATATTGATAAAATTTACCTAAAATAAAATGATTATTTCTTGGTCACAGCACTTGAAATGCTTATAACATATTTACATCTATATAAATATTCTACCAAAAACAAAATGAAAATAAAGTGATGAATATTCTTGGGTTCTATTTATATCTGAAAATAAAATATAAAGCCCAAATAATTGTAAGTTAATGTTATAAATTCAAATTATTACTAATATTTATTAATTATTGGTTGGAATTTTTTGAGGCGACTATAATCCTGAAACAATGATTGAACCAAAGAAGTGTCATTTACTAAATGAAATTAAGCTAGCCGAACTAATAACATTGTTTATAATATTTAGAATTATTTTACTACATATTAATTATTTAACTTTTTAAATAATAACTATTTGTAAATTTTCTAACTTTCGATGTTTGTAAAGAGAGCTAAGCCCATTTATTTCATTACATTTAGCAAACATTTTTATTTAATTAATATTAAAATCTATATTTTAAAAACAATTTTATAACAATATATTTAAACGCGATTCTTTAAAAATTGCCTTTAAATCATTATATACTGACATAGCATGTAATCTTATTAATCATTTAATCTTAATAAGATAGCTAATTAATAACATAACTAATTAAAATATATTTGATAACAATATAAAAATAAATAAATGTGTAGCTTGTAAGATTAAAATGTCTCCTAGTGTGAAAATTTTCTATATCAAAATGCGAATTACTATAGGTAAAGTCAAACAGAAAACAATATTTCTAGAAAAAAATATGTATTCAAATTATATTATTACCAAGAAAAAGTAAAGAGTACACAAAGGAGAATTACTCAGAACACAATTCTTTTTATAGAACTCTTCTTGCACCTGAAATAGTACTTATAGCCACTCAAAATACTCCTACGTATTCCGAAAGGGAAGAGTTTACTTCCAAATTAGAATAAACAGGATTTTTATTTTAATGAGCATCCTCTATTGTACAAAAATATGCTCTTATAAAGACTAAAACTTATATGGTTTGGGGTAGGTTACATTCCTTGTGGTACTTCGGAACTACTCAAATATCTAAAAGCATCCTTTTATTTTTCTTCTCCTCTATGCTAGAGATCATACAAAATTCCATAGGAGAGGATTTACACAAATGATTTTTTTTGAGTTTTGTAACATCATGGAACGTAGAAAAAATAAACAAACAATAACTGTCTGTTTTTCTCTTTAGAACCCACAGGGAAAAGAGCTTGGCTCGTTATAGCTTTCCGCACACTTTATCGTTAAAAGGTTTTTGAATTACTTTATTTTTTTTTCTTCTCTCTTCTCTCGAGGAATATATGTTAGGAGCAAGAAGAAGTATGTTACTCTCGTTGTTTATTTGTTTTTGAAAACTTTACTGTAGATTTAATTTGAGATTTAGTGTAAATGCGTTTTAGAAGAATAAAAATGCAAGCAATATAACATGAAATCAAACATTAAAGTGGCTAATAAATAAGTTGCATGCAAAATTCTTAGTGTGGAGTAGAATTAAACATGCTAATTATTGGAAATAACGTTACAATTACAATTTCCCAATTGAACTTCACTGTATAAAATAGCTTGGAATTAAAAACACTTTCAAAAGTATATTGTACAAACTTTGACTCATTATTTTATGTAGGTGCAGCCAAATTTTAAAATCTTGTTTTTTTAAATGTAATTAAAACCCTTAAAAAGCATATTATGTCTACCTAGGTATTCTTTTTGAAACGTTTCGATACTTCTTTGTATTTTCTGCAAAAGAATGGAAGTCTCTTTCACAATAAGTTTTCTCATTTATACTTTGTGGAGAACACTTTTTTTTTCGAAACATTTGTATTCATTTTTTTGCTAATTGAAAAAATCTGGGAAAAATATAATTAATGCATTACATTACAAATGTATATAAGTGACTTAGTGATATTACAAAATAAGTTTTAAAGTGGTTAGTTACCACTGACAGCCGTTTCATTCAGACTGTTTAAACAAATTTTCAACCTTTTGAAGAAAAGATAGACATTACCAACTTTTTTTTTTTTTAAAAATAAAAATAAAAACATGATATTGAAAGTAACGTTTCTGGAGAAATCCACACCATCATAAGACCATGTGTCTTCGTTTTATTTACAATAATAATATATTTGCGAAATAAGGTAAAGAGATAACCTGTTCCCTTAAATTGTGCTAAAGTAAAAGTTTCTGTAATTCAAACATCTATGCAAGTTTTTAAGACAAGCATTTTAATATACATTTTATTCCTAGTATTTGTTTTTTTAGTTTGAATATGTTCTTTTAATTTGTGGGTGTTCCTTTTCTCTTAATTTGAAAATAAAATAATATTTAAAAAAATTAAAAATAAAATAATTAAAATATAAAATTAAAATATTAAAATATAAAAAAAAAATTGAGTTTGCATAAATTTTTTCTGCATTTGCACTTTTTATTTATTTATTAAATAATAGGTTCCAATTCTCTTATAAAATCTAAATTTCTTTAAATGTGTAAAACTGAATCTTTTTTTTTGTAATTATGTTTGAAATTTTTCTTTAAGTTTCTAATGGCCTGAAGGTTGTTACTAAGAAATGTTTCTAATTCATTAATGAATGAAAAGAAGCAGATCAAAAGTATATTTATAAATTTATCAATGTATGATTTATATAGATAAATATATATTTTATATTACAACTGAAATAACATTGTACAAATTTGTTTTATTCTAATTTCCCCCCCCCCTAAAATTATGGTTGTATTTTTTTCAAAGAGTTTAATCTTAAAATGTTTGGAAATAAAAGTTTTAACAAAATGTTTGCATAATTTCCTGTAAATTTAGCAAGCACGCTATCTGTATTATGGTACGTCTCGTAGTTACATTAGTTCTCATAAACTAGAGAAAAGTTTAAATTTTACCCTAATGAATCAAAAATTTATAGATCTAATATATCAGCTAAAAATATTATATCATACATGCCCAAAGAAATTACAATGATTTGAAATTTTTACAAGTAATAATTGTATTAGCCATTGCCTACAAACAGTGCATTAAATATCATAGAACTGTAAAAAAAAAAAAGAAAAACTGTGTTAAAATCCTCGAAAAATGTTTTAGGAATTTAATGCAGAAATTTTATTAATAAAATTAAATAAATCATTCATATATAATTACCGACCTAGAATGTTTGAAAAGGGGTTTTGCAATCTTAAGCTAACCCAAGTTATTTTAGCACAGTAACTGAATGTTTCATCACATTTGAAATAATCATTTACATATGAAAGGTTAGCGGATTTAGAATAATACCAGTAAAAATAAATTTAATATTCTTCACTAACATATTTTTAATTCAGGTATAAGATATTAACAATTATTATATATAAAAAACATTGGCGAAAAAGCCACTCAAAACAAAAAAAAATCCATAAATCAATCTAATTAAAGCTTTGTAGCACTTACAAATATTAAGTAGTAGGGTATGAAATACACAGAAAATAATAAGAGCTGTTAATTTGAGATGGAAAAAAAAAAAAATGAAATGGTAAGATAAAAAACATTAAAAGTCAGCAGAATCTCAATTCAGTGTGCAAATAAAGCTTCTTCTCAAATATCAAAGAAGAAAAAGATAAAGAGAAGTTTATTGGACGAAGAATTTTGCAATATAAATCGCTAGTACATAAGAAGTAAATCAACAGCACAGAAAGAAAATACAGAAGGAAGACATTTGATTCATTCAGAGAGCGTAAGTACCTTTGAAGTAGAGATATAAGGATCTAAAGCAGAAAAACTATTAATAGATATATATCATTTCTTAAGTTTAACTTGGAAAAATAATGGATAAGATTAATTGTAAATTAGAACAAATTCAAATAAAAGACGAGATAGAATTTCGAAAAAGGTTCAAGAAAAGACAATGTTTTTGTAATACAAAGATGTAAGGTAGCAAGAGCTTTACTTTAGAATGTTTTAGATATAGCGATTTAATTTTAATACGGCTTTCTGTGTTGAATGAAGTAAAAACAATTATAATATTATTCTAGGATAAATTTTGTTCAGATTAAAAATTCTTATTTTAGTATAAAAATAGATAACTTTTGAGACCTTTTTGCAGAAGAATATTTCCTGTATTAAATGAAAATAATGTAATAAACTTGAGCTATGAGATGTAAATTGAAGACAATTGACAAGGACCCGTAACAATGGAACTCTAGCTTAAAGAGATTGAAATAAGCAGACTCATCTGGATTATTTCATTTACAACACATTAAATTTCCTGTTGAGCCCGTAACTAGAATACCTCGTTCTCCTGATCCGTTCTGTGTCTAGAATTTCTTTTGCGATAGTTTAAAAAATCTTGTAATAGACGCCTATTTATTCACTACAAGGTTTGTAGTCAGAATTATTTTCTGGATGTTAAGTCTGGTGTAAAAAATCTGGAATTTTTAAAACACAGACGAGATGCCTAAGTGGAGACTTGTGGCTCATTTAGTAATTACTCAGATTTTTACGTGAATGTAGATATACATATATAATTTCAACACCACTTTTATATAAATTATTTTATATATAAGCTGTCCTAAGTCAGCAATGTTTATAATACTGCAGTATCCATTTTTTAAACTTCGATTGCTCATGTGTCCTTCAGTGTGTGGTTTTCTAACTGTCTGTGTGTGTTCTCGATTTTGATTGATAGATGTTCATCCCTCGTATGTAGAGAATTGGACTATATATATATATATATTTATAGTGTTTGCGGTATGGAAACGTCATACATACAATTCTCCACAGCCATGCAGATATTAATCATTCTAAAACATTTGGAGGCTATCATTATCGCTCGATCACTCGCGCGGGGTGTTCTGTACACCCCAGCAACAAGAAAAACCCCCCAGGATTCTAAAAAGAATGCGCAGAACCCCGATTTTTTCTGTAGCTGCACATTTTAGGTCATTGAACCTTCAGGCTTGATACAACCTCTCTTTCTCTAACGATTGGAATGTAATGACCTTCAAAAGTTTATCTGGGGGGCTGAGAACTCTCGCGAGAAGTACAGCATTTGTATACAGTCTGCTCTGAATGTTTGAAAAATGATTAAAATATTATTTTTCTACTTTCTACTATCATTATCTCATTAATTGTAAAGTATATTTATTACTGGTATATACGTTTTATACTAGTTTATGAAAAAATATAAAATTATGTGTTTTAAAATGAAAATTTTGTATGTTTAGTTTAAATTAATGTGTTAGTCTCATTTGCATGCAATAAATTTAACAATTTTATTTGTAAAGCACAAAAAACATCTTGTACTTTTTAAATATGTATCATAATGACTTAATTTTATTTTTATAATTAAATACACGTGTTAAAAGTTTGGGGTGTTCTCTACACCCCGCGAGTGACGACGGTAGTAAAAACAGGCGTGAGTGACCGCGGGTTATATAATCATTAACAGTTAAATTTATCTGGTACTATATATATTTTTAAATTCAATGCATGAGATTTATTGATCAAATCTGTTAAACTTTTATAATTTAAATCATATCAAATGACTAAGAAAAATTATGGCTTCCCTTTTCTTAATATTAAACACATATACTTTTAATTTTTACTCTAATGGATTTTCAAGTAATATTACACTGCTTGACAATTGCTAAGGAACAGTTACAATTTTGAGAATAGTTAAAAATAGACAATGATTGAAGAAATGAAATAAAGCGGTGTTCTACCATCGTGCATGATACCTGCTTACACCATCCTGCATTGGTCGTACCGATCACGTTCACAGACAAACTTTTGTGCATAACGTATATCATGCTCTCTCCACCGTAATTGGTGGCCAAAATCACTTGTCACACTGAAACGTGATTCATAGGAGAATATGACTCTAGACCAGCGACACTCAAACTGCGGCCCACCAAGCCTTTTTAAGTGGCCCAGTCATGACTCATTGCTCTGAAAAATTCACTTACTTAAGAGAATCGTATTAAAAATTTGGCGAGAAATTCTTTTTGAAGAAATCAGATGTATCAATTTTGCTTTTTGGTGTCGGTGTTGTATGGGTACGAATTGATATTCTTTTTCTATTTGGAACGGTTACGGTTAGCTATGACAGACAACAGTGGAGTAGCGACAATTTCATGGGTGGAACTAGTTTTTAACTATCTTTCATATGTTGCATCTGAAAAACATTCGAAGAAATAATATCGTTTCAAGACGATTGAGAGGTTAACTATTTTGTAGTGAAAAGCAAACAGGGATCAGTTATTGTTTGATTTGTGACGAAAGAGCTCTCTGTATCTAAAAATTGCCAGTACACAGAAATCATTCAATGGAACTTTTCCTCGAATATCTTTTTCAAGAGTGTATAAATAAGCTTTCTTGAATAATATTTACAACAACAAGGTGTTTTTTTAGTGATAATATCACAGTGGTAACAAAGACATATCCTATGAAGTTTATTATATTATTGGTAATCATATGAAACCGTTTACTGAAACAGAGATTGTAAAGGAGTGTTTCTTAATTGCTTCTAATTCAGTGTTAGTGACAAAAATAAAAAATAAAAAATATAATAATTTAAAAAAAGAAAAACAGGAGCAATGATAATTTGATCAATTTTCCACATTTTAAATTTCCAATCATATCTTGGTCTTAAAGCATCCCCCTTCCCCTTTATCTTCATGTGGCCCGCATGGATTAAATAACATATATATACGCTCCGCGTGAAGTAGCTCACATATGTATGAGGCCCAACAGAAAAAAAGCCTGAGTATTCCTGCTCTAGACCAATTTTGGTGATCTCAACCAACATATTCCTTACGCCAGCGTAATCTTTTTCGATGATGGCGTGGCTGAAGTGGGACACAATGAACAGGCTTCCGAGCACACAAACCTACTTGATTTAATCGCCGTGAGATGGTCTTGCTGAAACATGCGGTATCAGGTAGCTATCTGGCGAGGATTGAAATTTCTGCTCTATTTGACCACGAGGTCTACATATCGATTCTTTAAAGGTGCGGTGTTCTTACTACGAACCCCAGCATGCTTTCATAAAGCATTTCCACCTTCAGTGTCTTTCTTTAATTCCAAGATGTCATTCTTTGATACATTCATTGCAGAAGCAACAGTTGTGACACTTTGATCTGCTTCCAGTAGTCCAACTGTTTGCCCACAATCATATTCACTCAAATGATGTCTTGCAGACATTTTGAGCTTAATTATTGCAAGAATAAGGCTTAACTTCAGAGAAAACCTTTATAACATCCAACCCTCTTTTCGACAAACATCGAACAGCATGAATTTTTACAAGAATCATGAGCCTGTATGAACTGTCTGTTATACATATAACAAACCCTGGTCTACCACACCCTCTGAATTTGAATTTACTGTTATTAGGCAGTTTTTTGTGACGCTATTTTGCAAAAATCATTTGTTCCTTAGCAATTGCCAAGCAGTGTAATTAGAAATCCAATAAAATCTTGTACTTAAAATATTTCATTATTTGAAAAAAATGGGATGATAGAAAATTTTTAAAAATGATTAATTAATGGGTCTTCTTTTTCCTCCCCTCCCCCGTATATATAGCTATAAAAGTTCTTCGATACAATAAGGTTCATGTATATCTACATTAATTCTATAATTAGTTGTTGGTTTGGAAATAAAGAGAGTACTCTAGCTTCCATTTATCTTTTTCTCTTCATCCGCTCTTTAACGACCGAAGCTTCAATATGATGAATTAAAATGTAATTCTTCGTGATGGATGACCTAAGAGCTTAAAACTATAATTTGTGTTGTTTTCCTTTCTTTATATGATTTATTTTTTTGTCATTTTTAAGTCTTTGTTTAAAGTGAATTGAACAGGAATAAGATTTTGTTAAACTAATTAATGATAAAATGGATTAATTTATTCGAACTCCTTCGTTTGTGTAGCAGGTTTCGGAATCATTAATTATCGCTTATATTTTTATACCATGAATAGTTTGTGTATTTTTTATAATATAATTTTAAATGATAATTTTTATTTAAAAATGGAAGGAATGCTATACCGTTTCAAATTGTTTTATTTATTTTACAAAATGTGCTCATTAAATTAATATCTTTTTGTTCTCATATGAATATCTGATAAGTGATGACAGCTAAATTTCAGAAGCATGATGGTCAATAAATATTGCCCCAAAAGAAATATATTCTTAATCATTATTTATCTATTATTACTTTTTAATCAATTTCATCAAATATAATTTTAGTTTTCGTATGTAATTTAATAACTTAAAAACTGGACCTTTAAATGTTGCTTATATTTATTTTTAAAATTACCGCAATTTAAACAAACAATGGGTTTATTGAATCTACCATCCATAACATCAGAACTTTGTATTGCTTTCTTCAAGCCATTTTCCATTTTTTTTTTCTTTTTAAAATCTAATATTTATTTATTTTCATTTATAAAAATTATCCTTTCACTTTCTATGAAAAAAGGGGGAAAATATAATTTATAGTTCAACAATTGTAATGTCATTTAAAATTTACTTTTATTGAAATTGTTGCTTTAAAAAGAATGGGAATTTAAAATAGATTTTGCGTTTTATTAAGTGTTATCATTACGTTTTACAGTGTTTCAAAAATATATACATTTTAAATGTATTATTCTTTAAAAAACAAATTAAATCTTACTTGCTCTATAGTGCTATAGTTCAACATTTGTTTGTAAATAAATTTCTTTGTAATTTTATAAATAGTTAAACAATATATATTTTTTTCACTAATTTAATGTCACTTTTTCATCAAATTATTATTATTATTATTTAACTGAATGTGTTTAATTTCCAGCTATGGGCTATGGTTCTTATTATAATTAATTATGTAAACTGAACTAAATGTTTCATGATTACAATTTTTTTGTCTATTTTAATCTTTAAATGTGGATTAGAAATACATTGATCATAGTTCGCACGCGCGCGCGAGTTGATTTAAATGTAGTATTTGGGTAATCTAATACAAATACGATTTTTTAAATGAATTTCAATTACAAAAGAAATTAGACGTTTTTATTTCATCAACTGAAATACCTTGATTCTTTATTTATAAAAGAAAATGTACAGCAAAAAATACACACCTTGTTTGAATATAACAAATTAATAACCTTTAAATAGGGCAATTTTTTTTTCGAAATGAGAAAATTATAATTGGAAAAGAATGAACAGTTATGTTTTTATTATATATATAAGAGCGTAATAGCCTAGTTGCTCAATAAGCAATCGTTACATACACGAAAACAATTAATAATGCTTAAATGCTTCGATAATTGCATTCAAAAGTTCATTAAGGAACTATTAGAATGATTTCTGGAAACAAGTGTATTTTAGACTATTATTAATGTAAAAAAAGATAAAATAAGTAATGGGAAAAAGTACATCTGTTCTTAATATTACTCGTATATTTATTAAATTGCTCCGTGCATACAGGTTCTCAATTCAAGAGAAATCATTTTAATTATATAACGCGTCAGCATTTAATTCGTTAAAATATTATAATCAAATAAAAGTTTTAAAAAGGAATAAGTTTTGTTTCATGTTGATAAACATGAACATGTACGATCTCATGCAGTACATGGTGATTTAGTACTTAAACTCAAAATGATCATTTGAGAAAATTAATTTTTTATTTATCAAACGATTACAAAATGAAAGGAGACAGATTTCAAGAAGAAAAATAATCAGTTTTTTATTTGTATCGAATTCTTAAAATGACTCTCAATATGAATTTTTTTCTCTATATATATAAGTTTATTATAAGTCATAATACGTATTACAGCTTAACACTAGTATTATGGAAGTATCAACTTATAATTTTGATTTAAATGTTTATAGGTACTCTTTTTAATATTTTTCTCTTAGTTATGGTGCTTGATGAGCTTTACGTCTTACAATTTTAATATACTTCCATGATGTTTCCCTTAGAAGCAAATTATTTGTTTTAAATATGAGGAGGAACATGATGCTTGGGCAATTTGAATAGGAAACAAAAGAAAAAAAGAATACTTAATTATATATAATGACTATATACGTATAATGATTCCTTAAAACTCTAAAAGTCTTTTAAATGGAATTCTAAAAATGCATTTTACTTCCTTTATTTTTTTAAAATAACGTATATTTCTCATTAAGTATAATATTTCCACCAAATTCTAAGCAAACCATTGCATAAATATATAAATTCCGAAACATTCTCTTTCCCAGCTTTATTTTAAATTACATTCTTCATTTTTCTTTATGTATCCTTTTGTATTATTTTTCAACGCAATTCCTACTTTGGCTCTTTAAAAATCTAATAGTATTTTAACATATTGTGATATATTTTTTTAAAACTATACTGTAATAATATGTTTAAATAAAGACATTTGAAAATTGAAGAATTTTCCATATACTGTTTAAATAGTTAAAAATGATTTACTTCACTAAAAATTTCTTTAGCAGCAAATCGTAATTTATTCTGGGACGTTCTAGTAATTACAGTACATTTTTTTCTAACATGAAAGAAACAAAAGGCACGTATAAATATATAAAAGCGCATATTCTTAAAATATAAGTATTAAACTTAGTAATTACAATCTGTAATTATAATTTCCTTTATGACAAATAAAATGGGGTGAAATTTTCGACTTCGTTGTTTCTTACGTAAATCATAGTTATATAAGCTGGGAAGAACCTTCTACTAAGTTCTATAATGTTTTTATATAAAATAATCATCCTAAATCTTTCTGTGATAATCTAAATGCATCTATTTGATCACCAAATTTGGTATCTTTTCGATATATGGCGTCGAAATTTATCAAGTTCTTGTCAAATAAACCAAATTTATTTACTAATATTGAAAAAGCAATCTACCTTTATAAGCAAACGATTTCTCCTTCCACAGTATCATTTTAGTAGAGTCGTAAATATTATCCAAAATTTTTATACTAACATCAAGAATAATTACGGGAGCTTAATTTTACCTTTTTTTTTCAAAAAAAAAAATTCTAATCTGTTGTAATACCTCTAAAATACTGCACCTGTTTAGTAGATCTGAAACATAATTCAGTAAAGGCATAAAGTTTGTTGAAGCAATACAATATTTTAAAATGCTTTTAGTTCCGAAGCCTTTAAGTTAAAAATGTTACGTTGGGTGTGTCATTTAGAGGAAAAAAAATAGGTGAACTTTACCCTTTTTATGGCTATTTAGGATGCTTTACTCCTAAGGAGATTAATAATATGTTAGTAATTAGTTTACATGCATGATCATCGTGAAATTTCTGCGAAAAATAATGATTTAAAAATCTCATTTTGGTTCTGATCAAACATATCAGAAAAATTTCATTTAACTATTTGGTCAAGGTTTAAAAAATGGGAATTAATTTATTTTTGAAAATACAATATTTTGATGATTACATTAAGAGATAAATAAGCACATGTAAGAAATATTTTTTTTCAAACTTAAAATAACTCTATACTATTTACTGCTTAATCTCAAACTGACTTTCTTTTTAAACGTTAATAAAATAATTTCTTTATCTTAACCTCGCAGTAGACGAATAGGCACCTAATACGTATTCGAAAGTAATTGCGCTGAAACTCTTTGGATTTTTGTTTTAAAGATTCACAAGTAACTGAATTTATGAAATTTCTTTCCATTGCTTATTTTTACCTGCTCGTCTGGTTCAACTTGATGTTTTTATGTCTGGTAATGCTTTTGTGGTGCTAAAAATTCGTCTTTTTAAGCACTTTTGTAAGCACTTTGTAAGCGCTTTAAAGATTCTCTTTTTTTAAACGTTTATTATCATTCAAGTTTAATTTTCTCTTTTTACCAGCTCAGATTTTTTTTCGTTCAAACTGAAAACTTTATCCTCAAGTTAAAGATTCATTTGTTGAAACAATAAAGAAGATTATATTCATTATATTATTTTTATTTTGAACGCTAACGAAGACATAAAGAGTATAAAATAAATTGATATCATGCAGAGCTTCTCAAACTTTCAAAATTTGCGATCCAACTTTTAGTCACAATTTTCAATCAGTATAATAATATTGTATTCAATGCAATAATTACCGTACTTGCTTTAATTATCCAATGCTTTAATTATAAAAATTACAGATTATCAAGATAAATATCACGTTTTGTATATAAGGTCAGATGAGTCACTAATAATTAATAAACTTGTTTTTACTTGAATATTGGTAAATTAATCATCAAAAACTTTATGTTGTACTGATATATTTATAATTATTACGTATTTCATTTTTATTACTTCAGAATGTATTTTTTTCCCTTCAATTCTCTAAGTTGAGAATTATTTTAAACCTTTTGTTTTCGATATGCTCGTTGCCCCCACGTAAGGTTGTAACGCCCCTCTAAGGGGAGGCGTGCACTACAGTTAGAGAAACGCTCATATAATGCATGAAATGAAAAATTATATTGTATATCTTTTATCAATATGTTTATATTTATGTGGATATGATAAAAGCTACTGAGAAACAACAATTGAATTACCGGGAATCAAATTAAAATTAAAGCCAAGATTTCTACACATTTTGAAAATATATTAGCCACCACTATTCAAAATATATGTTTGTATTATCTGAAATATATAACAATGATTTTTATCTCTTTTATCTGTAAAAAACTTAGAGCAGTGCTTCTCAAACTTTCTATATTCGCGACCCAATTTTCAATGAGAATTTTCATCGCGCCCCCCCCCTTACAATAACAATGTATTGAATAGAGTAATAATGTATAATACTTTGACGCTAAAGCTACAATATGATCTTAATTATAAACATTACAAAATATGAAGATAAGTATTAAATTTTGTATATAATAAGTCCATTGAAAAATCACTTGTAATTATTAAACTTGTTCTTAACTTAGTATTGATACTTAGTAATGAATATATTGTGCCGTACTGATACATTTATGTAAGTGTAATATATCAGAGTAAATGTGTATTTTTTTATTAAGCCAGAATATATTTTGTTTTGTTTCGTTTTAGTAAATTGATAATTTTTTAAATAATCTTTTATCTTCGACTTTTCGATACTCTCGCGCCCCCCTTGTAGGTTATCACGCCCCCCTAGGGAGGCGCACCCCACAGTTTGAGAAACACTGACTTAGAGTCTTGAAAGAGGTGCTTAACTAATATTAATTCCTTAACTGGTCATTTGTTTTGCCTAAAATTCTTCAAAAAAGACACAGTTTTATTGAGTATAACTAAACTCTGTACTTAATAAGATAGAAAATGGAAGAATTTTATTTTAAATTAAAATTTTAAGGTTTTTACTCCATATATGATTTTATATGGAGTATTCCCCCGTCTATACCCCCAAAAAATTGCCGGATGAAAAAAATTTCAAAGACATAATCAAATTACATTGCTTTTTCAAAACACTAGCATACATGGTATCACGATAAGAATTGAAAACAGTCCCAAATCAGAGAAAAAAAAGAAAATATTAGTGTCCGTACAGCGTACGGGCAAACCGGTAGTAGTTAACTTTCAGTGGCCCGTACAATATACGGGCAAACCGGTTAAGGGGTTAAAAGCAAATAACAATGTCAATACAGTATTGTAAATATGCTTTTCAAATAGAATACTTCTATGTTTTGGAAAAATGTGTTGATGAGCCACTTATGTAAGTAGAAAGGTGTATTTTCAAAGTTATTAAAAAGAATTTTTGTTTTCTTTTTTTCTTAAATAATAAAATGTAGTCACCCGTTTTTAGATTGCATCAAACATTGAAGCAATTTTAAGTAATGCACAAAGATATACTGACAATAATTGATATAAACTGTTTTTATAAAATATTAATTATAAAAAGTTAATTTTGACAAAGTTATTTGTGTTGATATTAGGATTACTTCACACTTATTTTCGTTTTTCTTCCCGAAAAAAAAACCGCATTTCCAAAGTAATAAATGATTGAACAATATAATTTATATCGTTATTTATAATCTCTTCTCAAAGAATTCGTAGATTTCAGATTCTATTTCTATAATAAAATGAATGCTTTTGCACACGGAAAAATATAAAAGTTCTTAATTGATCCTTAACTCATCTTGAAATTGCATTCCTTAGAAACATTTTAGGTAGAGAAGAAGCAGTGGAATGGTTCTAGATTTAGGAACTATTGTGGGTGCAAAAGAATGCATCAGCCTAAATCTGCGATTCTATGGAAAATTGCCAAATTAGCTCAATTATTGTGTTGCCAAAATGAATAGTATTTTTCTTCATTAATTTGATCCTCAATTATTTCAGGTTAAGTGCAGGGTTAAAATAATCCACTTTTTTTTTTAAAAAAAAAAATATTTTAGGGAATGGAGCAACTTGTCTTAAAGAGACTAATAATGTATTTATCATACTAAATCCTCTTGTACAGAGCGTTCTTAAACTCAATGTAAATCAGGCATGAGGCGAAAGGAAGGTCAAATCAGTTTAAGGAAAAATTCTAAAATAATTCCATATCACAGGGTGACTATGAATTTAGAAGGACTTTTTCACTAACGTGACCTTACGTACCTGTGATATCACCCATAGTTCCAAACGAGCAAAATATTTCTTTATTTAGTTAACATTAACATAAATGGTTTGAGTCGAGGTTTGCGAAAATCTTTTCACTTAAATTTAACTATTCGTAAAAGAAAAATATTGTGTAGTACCCAAGAAAAATTATTTAAAACCTTACTATCGTTTAGTTAAGACTCGAAAACTTTGACATTTTTGTTTTTTTCTACCCGTAACAAGAATAATTATTATTTTTTTATTAGCAAAAAATCTTTACTTTAAAACATTCTGTTGAAACACTCAATTGTGTAATTAGGTGTTGTGATTACAAATTTCATAATTTCACAGTGAAGGTTTCCCCTAACGTTATGAAAAATAATTTTTTCTGTCTTTAAAAAATCAGTGTAAGTTTTTAGTCATTATTATTCAAATAATATTTCAGTAATATTGCATTATTGTTTCCAATATAGACTGCTGGCCATACAAAATGCAACATCAAGAAGGATCAGAGATATGACCGCGAAATTTATTTGGCAGATAACACATGTAGTAAAAAGATCAAAAGATTAAATTATAGCCTCTTGTGATGTGTGGATAATTAAAAAATCAATAGTTGTGTAGTCGATATTGTTGGCTATAACCGCTGCCACACGCATCGGCCATAGAATCAAAAGGGCTTTGGAAGTATCCTTAGGGAATATCAGTGCACGCTGCCAACGTTCATCTGGTGCAGCAGCAAGTGGTGTATCCCAGACTAGTCGTTGTGCAAGCATTCTTCACACATTTTCGATTGATATGATCGATTTTCGATCGATTGGGAGAACCAGCAAACGAAGGAAGCTATTCAATCCGATTGGTACATAACTCTTAAATATTGCGTACCATGTGTGGTCGCGCATTATCCCGTTGGCATATGGATGATTGCAAGTGCTGAATGTATGGGAATAACACAAGCTCTAACACTTCAGAGATGTAGCGCTGGTTGTTCAGTGTACCGGCAATGCATATTAGAGGGGTTCATCAGTGAAATCCAATACCATCCTAAACCATGATAGCGGGTGCAGGATAGTGTGGAGATGCACAACGAAACACTTCAGCAGCGTCTCAAAATGATGTATCCAAACTCGAAACCGGTCAACGTGATGTTGCAGGCAGAAATGGGAATCGTCATTAAACCCAAAGCCATTCATTTCCGTTGCCAATATCCGTCGTTCATCGCCCGTTTGGTGACTGCAAACGGCGTCGAATGATATGAGCGTACACTGAAAGATACGTAACAGACTGAATCGGTTGGGCTGTAGTTCAAATTGTAACTGCGCGATCCATCATGGTTATGCGCACAATCTGCCTATCATCACGGGTAGTGGCGAAACGAGGTGAATGCGATTGATCCCGTCAATCCGTCGTTTTTTCTGCATTCAACGATTTCAGAGCCTCATCACAGTTGCTTGGTTTCGTTTGACTCTAACCGATTTCTATGTAGGATAGTCTGCAGTCACTATAGGCTATTATTTTTTCTCCGTCGAATGCATAATCTTGGTAAAAAGATGCTCCATGTCTTCTATGTGGCACAGACAAACAGTGTGCACGAAAAAAAAAAAAAAAAAAAAAAAAAAAAAAAAACTAATGCCGTACTTTAAATCACCAATCTGTTCTCTCCTTATATAATGTTTTCGTGTGAAGCTGCTGTCACCCGTCATGTTCTTCTGAGATATAATGCTAATGATTTGCATGCTTCATCACTGCCAGAACATAATATAAATTTCACATGGTTTGCATGCTTCCTTCAGGATGTTGCATTTTGTGCGACTAGCAGTGTATTTATCCTATAATTACACATATATTACAATTATTTCTACCGCATTTTCTTATTCATATTAATTTTTAAGACACAAAAACGTACTCTAAGTGATATAATATATGCAAATAGCATCTCAGTCGAATCCACTTTATATGGAAAATTCTTTTTACACAGTAGTATAGCCTATCATCTATTATTTCACTTACGCTAAATAATTCCTTCAAAATTTCGTGGATTTTTTTTTTCCGTTTTAAGCGATTTGTCAAAACAAGTTCCGTGCGATAATAGTCGAACTCGCAGTTCCTGTATTCATCTTTGTTTCAAATACATTAATAAGAAAAGAAATGTACTTAATTTTGAAAACGAATGCATAGATCTAGCATAACAATGTTTATTCTTATAATCTTATACTTGGGGCAAGAGGCAAAATTTATTATATATATATGAGACTTTTAAAAATTATAATAAATGAATAGAAAAAGGTTATAAATTTCAGCTTAATAGACTAAAGCAAAATACTCCCTACAGTTTTTTAAAAATCTTTGTGTTAAGCTATTTTTTGTCAATTGTTCTTTACAAACTGGTAACAAATGGAATTATCTTTAATTTTTTACAACATGAATTAATAAAATATATAGCTCAAAAATTTAAGCAAATATTCATGATGAAATTGTTTAATCGAATTAGATTATGATTAGAAATTATTTCAATTCAATTTTACAGGCAATGACACTCTGAGTGAAAAGGAAACAATTGATTTAGGCTCAGTATTAGTTTAAATATTATCCCATTTCGGAATTTTAAATTTTTACTGTTATATTTAATAGTATTTTCCTTTTTTCAGTTAGAAATTTATTTTTAACTCCACCCAAACTGAGGGTAGTCGATACAGTATTTTGTGAAACAAAAAAATCGACAAGCCCTTAGTTCAGTTTTTTTTTTCTTCTGTAAATTTGTTGAGATTCTTGGTCATAGAAATAGAAGTTAATAAATAAAACTCCCTAGAATTCTACATTTATAACTTTCGTGAGAATTTATCTTTATATCTATCTACTGGATATCTTCCAGAAAAAATTGTTTTGCTTTAGGGATGATTTATCTTCGTTATTGTGTGTTACATAACACAGTGACAAAGATAAATCCTTATATAAGTTATATTCATTGATTTGGTCTTACAGTTGGTTGTTATGATTTTTTGGTTAGGTTTTAATTTTGTATATAGTGTAAAAAAAGCTACTTAGCATTCAATGATCTTTTAAATGGTTTAGGAGTAGCTGGACGTTTTCTTTATACATATTTTTACGACACCATAATTATATTTAATGTTCTTAAATGGACGTATTTCAGACGACTAGCAACTTACAAAAGAGAAGAAATCCGGAGATTCCTAATTGGTATCGCTTCTTGTAGATAGAAAAACCCAGTGAATGGATTAGTCTATAATCGTAACAGAAATGCTTCCTAACAGGGATGGCATGTCAGGCACTGTAAATAGGGACCATTTTAGTAAAACCGATCCATTGAAAAGAGGCAACGGAATCAGATTCAAAAGCATAATTTCTCCATTGTTCTACAGTAAACATCTGCCTACTCTCGTCTGATGCGTCAACAGTGTTAGAAATAACAGGAAGAACAGATTTCTCTCACTGGAAGAGCGATGTTACCATGCTTATAAGAATTTAAGTACGTCTATGTATGAATCATTGTTGCGCTTTTATAGGATCTGCAGTAAATTCCAGGTACACCATTTTAAATTAGTTCCGTTATCAACCAAACGGATCCCTGCGGCTTGTGCTCATGGCACCCGTTAAAAGAATTATAAATTACATGCGAGTAATAGCACTAAACTTTCTGATTTCAACGGGATGAGGTGAAGTTAGTGAGCATACAGAAATAAAAAAAAAAGTTCATTTCTATGACGACTCATGTTTTTGTTACGACAGTTTTGATCTGTCTGAAATCTTTTTTAGCAGTTACTGCGTAGGTGCCTGAGGTCAACATGGTTATAGGTCTAATTCAATGTATAGTCCTTCTTACATTTATTAATACTAGATTGCCCAAGGAAGTCATTTTGACTGCTTTTTAATTACAATTAGAAAAGCAATTACTTATATAATGACACAATTTTTAGACTTTTTTTGAATACATTTTTTCCTAAGTGAAGTAATTTTTTTTATTGTTAATATTTGCTAATAACTTGGATGAGTGTAAATAACATAAAAGTATTAAAAATTAATTTTAAACAAATTTATTTACGCAATAGTTATTCTTTCACAATGCAGTCATTCTGACTGCTTTTGGGTAGTATAGGTACATGCTAAAGTTCAGTCTTTCTGGTGTTAATCATGTTTCTCGATGCTGTTTCTCTGTTTGTGTGTGTGTGCGTGCTTGTAGTTTTCTCTTATATTTTCTTGACATTAGATACTCGTTCCATTTTCGGTGTGAGTTGTATACTTTTTTCAAATTGTTTGATTTAGTTTGGGGTGTTTAGTGTGCAGTATACGGTGTGGTATATATCTTTTGAAAAAGTACAAGATAAAAAAATAACAGTGAAGAATAAAAATTATAGTAAAAATAAACTGACACATTATAGTGACTTTGAATAGGACAGTATCTGATGGCATCAGTCTAGAAACCTAACATCGTCCAGATAGGACATAGGGAATGTCGCAAATAGTTGCAATATAAAATGAAATATATCATTTATAGAAAGTAGATTTCAGGTAAAAAATCTCTAAATCTATCAATATCTAAAATCTCTTTTTTGTAAAATCTATTGACATAAATGCGTGTAGACATACCAGCCATACCAGCATTTAAGACCGTACTTCTATGTAAGTCGAACCGATGAATTTACAGATCATATATTATTTAAAAGCAGTTGTAAAAATCACATTATATACATTTGAAGTAATAGGAAACAAGAAAAGGATTTTAGTTTCGAAAACTATTCTAACGCTCTGGCGTAGCATCTGTTATACTATTTATTCACAAAGTTAAGAAAATAATTAAACCCATTGAACACACGAATAGTTTGTGCATTGTTTCGTACTGGATGTAATTGTGTTGGTTAAAATGAGGAATACTTTTAAAAACAAGTTATTAAATTCTTATTCATATAGCCTTAAATATTTGATTTTTGGGACTAAGATTAACAGCTACTAAAATATTTCATATTTTAATTATTATTAAAAACATGCACACATAATTGTGGCGAAAATAGGAAACAAAAGCAACTACGGTGCATGAAATATTCGCATAAATAGAGAAAAACTATGTTTATATATATCACATTCTTACTCTCAAATAAAATCATTTTGTTAATCCAGGAGACTAAATTTATAACGATAAAGATCTTTTTAAACTCAATAAAAACGTCATAAAAAACGGAAAAGCAGAAAGAAAAACAAATATACTAGTAAAACGAAATTGTAAATACTTCCCATAATAAATTGAAAATTTAGTGTTGACACCCAAGCGTGAAATTAAGCATTTTTTTAATGAAGAAAATCCGCTCAAGAAAAGAAATATTTTACACTCTTACGGAAAGATACTAACGATGGGTTAAAGAATGCATTTCAAATGTGTTTTTTATTTGTTTAATAATTCATAATTCTTTTAGTTTAAATCAATAAGTTAAAATTACTATAATTCAATTACGTTTTTACGCATTTTTTCAGTTATTGATATAGGTTATAACTTTGTTCTTGTTGAAATATCTTGCAGATTCCCATAGCTTCAAAATTTTAAGTTGCTTAATATACTTAAAGTAATTTATATATTTATTTTTTGAAGGTACGTTTTGAATAAGTAATAAATCGTAGGGATATTATAATATTTTTATTTGTTTCTTGGAGTACATTTAAGTCTAGGTAGCAAAAATAGGGTTTACTTCCCTGTTCAAAAATGATAAGTTCCCAATTCTAAAGATTTTGATATCACCGATTTGCATTAAAATTACATTTCAGATCTATATTAAATTAGAACAATTTTCTTTATCACGCACAGTATTTTTTTTAAGCATTGCAGCTGTACAAAAAGCAAAAAAAAAAAAAAAAAATTTTTTTTTCAATTTTTTTTTTTCAGTATATGTATTTATGATACAACATGAATAACTTGATAAAACATATGGGGAAAGGCCAGGTAGCTGGCGCTATCAGAATAGAGGTATGCAGATTACTAATGTGCGACAAACGCGGCACTACATAGCTGTGATAAAAAACAAAAAACGCAGTCCACTCGTGAAGCTTTTATAACAGAACATCAACTGCGCATTAACAGCTATCAGGAAGTTCGGGTAATAAAAGTCGTAAAATCCGGCCCTATGACCACATACAACCTGCAAAAATTGATAGATAAATTCAAACAGACTGGTTCAAATGAATTTGAACGAGGTGGAGGGAGAAAACCCGTTGTTGCTGTGACAGTCGGAAATGTGGTCATAACTTTAGATTAACAAACAAACAGTGATGCGGGAATAAGTAGTGAACGTGAAACTGGCCGAATGTCGAAACTGTCTATCAGTACACCGGGTTTATGTCCTTCAGAACATCTTACGCAGTCATCTGTACGTCAGGTGCAGCAATTGTTCTGTACTGACCTGGAAATACGTGAATCGTTTGCACCATAGTTTCGTTCCCAGATGAAAGTGGACGATTGATGGCCTTGGAAAATTCTGTGTGTTCTGGTGAAACACATTTCTATTTGCAAGGTTCATTAAATATGCATAATTTAAGAGTTTGAGTGACTAAGAATTCGCTCTCACCACAGCCATTATCTCTTACTTCTCAACAGGTCACTGGGTGGGAGGGATTAACTTTAGTCTAATTTTTTAAAAGGATATACCGCCTGAGGGTCCTGTGATTTGCAAGGCAACTACTGAGTGATATGAGGCAAGTTTGGGTAGCCGTGCCCTTCCGGCACTTCAGCAGAGTCAGTGAGTGGGTCGCACAATATTCATACAAGATGGAGTTATGTGGTTTGCGACTGCTCTAAAGCAGCTGCTTCATTTAAGAGGTGGCACAATTATAAGCTTCTATTTTCCAGTTGTATGGCTGCAATGTTCCCCAGAATTAAATCCCTTTAATTGTTAGCTTTGGGGATACTTGATGAATGTGGTTTCAAGCAGGTGGATTGCTAATCTGGCGAATTTGAAGGCTATCACCACGCAAAATATTCATCCCATCTTAGCACATATTCTCTCCGAAAACATGGGGAACACGTCTTTTAACGATTTCAACTAATACCAAAACAAGGTAAAATGTATGTTGTACAATCTATGCTTTAATCATGCGTACGGTATGTGTTTCAAGAAGTTCCTTTTCTTCTCAGGTCCTTGTTTCTGTTTTCGTTATAAATACGCATTATCCTTTTTTTTCCTAGTAAATTTGCCATTAACCGTTAGAGTGTATTGTTTCCTTACGGCTAACATACCTGTCTTTAGTTAAGACTTTTCCACTAACAGCATCCGTTACATTATGAAACTATTTTACTCACAATTTCCCTGGTAAAATATTTCCTCTTTAGAGAATTTTTTAAAATGGCAACTTTAATTGTGATCTTAATGTATTGACATATATATGTATTCAAAGTGAAAGCTATAAATTTTACTAATACTTTTTTACAAAAAAGGTGTATACCTAGCAATCATACTTGTTTATGAAACAACATTTTTCAGAAATTGGAACCTTGGATTAAATTAAATACGTTTCCTTCTTAAAGCATAAAGCATATTCTATTTAAAATGTTTTAATAAAATAATGTATTAACTGTTGCCATTGAAAAGAAATTACGTTTAGGAATTTCCAAATTAAATCTATCATTAATACTGTAAAAAATCAACTATGGAAAAAAATATGACGAATTTCTTCATATTTATCATATAAATGTTTTCAAGGAATGGAAAAATAATGAAACAGAACTTTTAAGCGATTGTAAGAGCCAGAAGCTTTAGAATGCCAAATTCTTTTCTTAATATGTTTTTGAGAAGAAAAAAAGTCTCTTTTTCCCTCCAGGATTTTAATAGAGAAGTTTTCTTCGAGATTCACTAAAAGGGTGCTCTGCCGTGAAATTCTGTTTATTTTTAAAAAAAGTTTCGTGGAGAAAATAAATGAAGCTTTTGAAAATAGTATATTCTTGAAATATCCGAAAAAAAGCAATTTTTTTTTTCAAATCCGATTCAATTTCAATTTTCAAAAGTGCACATTTCCTTATGCAGACAACGAGTAGTGAACGAAAAGTCCTTCAAGAATTTATGAAATAGAGATTAAGCAATTCGCTTCGAAATGTTTATGCAGAATTTTTAATAATATTTTGAGTAAAGAGAGTATATGAACTATATCATTTTGAATGTGAATTGGCGATGCTTTTTTCACTCAGGGTTATTTTTATTGAGATATTGGATATTATCCTTTTGCATTTACCTCGACTCTGAAAATGCATCCATATCGATAAAATTGAAATGAAACACTGAGTGAAATAGAAACCACTGCATTTTAAGGTTTGAAAACCTTATAGTACAAACAAAATAGTACAAATTTCCGAAGATAGATGACGCTATAAAACCAATTTACTTATTTGCATTTATTTAAAAGCAGAAACAACATTTGTGTTTCGGCGCATGTCTATTAGTACTATTCTTTAAATGAAAGAAAGGCGAATTCTGCTAGAGAAGTATTGTTTCTCTGTATGCTGCTTACCATGTCTACGTTGAAAGAAAAAGCGATGTAGGTAAAATTGTTCTAACAGAACCAACAGAACTCTGTTGCAGTTGTGAAAGAATTCCGCCGTATAAAGCGAATACCAAGTCCAATGACCTACCCAAGATGATACAAAAATTTGAGACAACTGGAAATTTTTCCATGTAGAGGATGAAAGCCTATCCCGTCTTCTAGCATCGAAATCGAGAATATCTCGGTTGTTGTAGCCACCACTCAGTCTCTGGATGGTAGTGGGATTGTGACAGTTGTATCCCATGTATTGGATATGCCGTATTCCATTGTGCGAAAATTCTTAAGGTGACTTTTGTCATTTTTATCTCTACAAAATTAAGAACCAGAGGATCATAAATGTTTGCCCTTCAGTTCTTTGCCCGAATGGTAGTTAACGTCTCTTGGCTATGGAATTTTCTGTAAAGTGACGAAGCCCACTTTTGACTGGATGACCAAGTTAACACCCGCAATTGTCGGATTTGGGTAGCAGAAACTCCTCACTCTATCCAGGAAAAACCCGTGAATTCTAAAAGAAGTGACGGTATAGTGAGGTTTAACAGCTACCTTTCTCATGGGATCTTATTTATTTGAAGAAATAAACCCAAATGGAATCCAAACCTATACCGTCTCAGGAAAACGGTACCATGATATGCTGAAGGATTTTGTAATCCCATAACTTCAACATTGGGGATGTCTTCAGGATACAACTTTCATACTGGATGGCTCCCCTCCGCATAGTGATTGCCGAGTAAGGTATTTGCTAAAACAGCATTTCACAGATGCACGGGTGATTAGCCGTCATTTCTCAACAGCATGACTTTCTCGTTCGCCGGATATGACCCACTGCGACTTTTGATTGTAGGGTTATCTAAAGGAAAATATCTTCCGGTAAAACACCATCATCTCTGCCTGATCTGAAAGACAGCATTCGGCGCCATTCTTTAAATATTACGCCAGATTTACTCCTGTCAGCTGTTGAAAATATTTCTGTGAATACAGAACATTGTTGAACTTGATGGGTATCTTAATGAGTAGTATTATAATGTTACTTTATACTTTTGACTCATATTTTTAAAGCATATTAAATGTGGTTATGTGTATTATAACGCCAGCTACCGACAGAACTGTGTACTATTTTTTATTTAATATAAATGTCATGCGTAACATTTGAAATATCTGCAGTTTAAGTTCTGTGTCATTTGGACCAATAAGAGGGATTCTACATTCCTCTGAGGTAGGTAACTTATTTCTTGCTAACCCTGTATTTATCAATAGAAGATCCTCACAACATTAATGCTATTCTTTGACTGACCGGTCGGTTATTTTAAATTGAGTCATCGCAATTTCGAACATTAATTTCTTTTGCGTTCTTAGATCCGCGTATGACATCAATAACCCTTCACCCAATTTCATTTTTCACTTGACTTTAAATAGTAACCTCGTAACGGGTACTATTCTGGTTCTGATATTAATCCTGTGAGACACCAAATCGTGGGTGCCCCTGCTCTTCATTATCTACGCGACCTGTTTCTGTAGGGAAGGACGAAGAATCACGCAAATCGTTCATCTTAATATCTGTTTCACAAGATTTTAACTTAATCACAATACACAACAATAATAATAATCAAAATAAGCAGATCTGGAATGAGAAGACACAACTCGTATTACCAAATAATCGGGTTATTGACCACTATATCTAATTTTATAGATTAATTCTAATCTCACTAATGCACGCACTTTCCTTATAGCTTACCGCTATATCCTAGGTAAGCAGCTACTTTCTTTGTCCTAACTGACGTGGCTTTTATCCGGCTCTAACCCTTGTGGTTTCGTATCCACATTTAGCTTGGATATACAGGTACGGGAAGGTTAGTTTTCGAACATGGTATTCTTCTAAACGCTATCTTAATCAACTTCCACGCTGATACATAGACCTCACATAGCCACCCCGCATATGCTAAACTTCTAATATATATATATATGATTCCTAATTTGCATAATGACGTTCTTCTTCTCAATTTCGTTGGAAAAAATTGCCATTCTGGCCCCCAAAAAACTCCAAGAGGACTGTTAAAAGAAAACGGGATGAAAGCCCCGTTACAATCCTCTTGATGAAACTATTATTTAACTGTGATTTAGTTTAAAAACCACTTTCCGTAGAGATGTCATTATGACTGGGTGGTCACACGTCCTGCGATAAGTAGTCCTAGTAGTATCCACTGAGAATTGTGGAAGCAAATAAACTTATAACTTTTGAGCGACTGACACCTGAAGTTGCTCCCTCACCATCTTGCCTACCTAATGGCTTAGGAGGAATAAGAACAGAACCAGAAACTTCCATAATTAACAATTGTTTATTTACTCAATCACACTAGCCAATAACAACTTATTCTTAAAGTGAATGTTCGGGGAGTATCAGAGAGAAA